>JTDE01000653.1:139391-188186 GCA_014338405.1 Paragonimus skrjabini miyazakii
TGGAGGGTGCACTTTTGTGGATGTTTGGGGATATGTGTGACAGTTTGTTGACGTTGTGTAGACTGAGTGTGAATAGGTGTGAAAAGTCATTTGACCGGCATTAGACAAGTGACCGTTTTGACAACATGCCCACTCCGATAACAATGATCCATAGGACGGGGTCATTCCATTTATCGTGGCGATCAATAAGAATTCTATTGTCTCATGCTTCATTACGGATGTCGCCCAATTTTTATTGAGATACTTCTCTACTTATGCATGTCTCGGGTTGATCAGATATCATTCGTCATTCGGTACGCGATCTTACATAAATTACAACGAATATATTGATTAGTTCTTCAGTAAGTATCATATACACAATACTAGCGACTGAAACTCAGCAAACTGCGGCAAACCTACCTAAGACTATGATTGGTAGTTAAAGTCCTGATTTCGGTTGTTCTCATGCAAATGCTTTTTGATTGTTGTAGTGTTAAATCGGTCAGCTGGAGGAATGAGATATATTTGTGGCGTTAAGTGCCACCGGTTATAGTGCAAATTTGTCACATTCGATAAGCAATCAGCGATGACATTGTACGAACTAGATTGGATGCAGCATACCACAAATGTATTTTGAATATGAATCTTAGAATCTGGCATCCTGCTCTTTACGAACAAACTCCTAGAGACGTTACATGAATTAATAGACAAAGTCTACACAATGGTAGACCTCCAAAACGGAGACCTGTTCTTTTCTGAACGATAACAACCTCATTTCTTTAGTCATGTGACCTGTATATTTTGACTTTATAAAATTTCGAACTAAAAAGAGTTGGCCCGCGTGTATTTTTTTTACACTAGTTAGTTACACTGCATTGTTCCGACTCACTAAGGGCTGCCACGTTCCACTGCGACAATCGAAAATATTATGTGACGATTTTGGGGGCTGTTCACAGATGACTGTTAGTTCATAGCATGATACTCACAGTAGTATATTCTGCGTAATTTATTCTCGTTAACCATGTCTACTTGTATTGATAAAGAGCACATCACCGTCCCAATCTTATTGATGATCATGATAATGATGATGATGATAACGTTAATCAAGATTAACAAGGATTGGGATAGTCACATTATTCATAATGCGGATAGAGTGGCGACGAGATTTATGGTGATGTTGATGATGATGACTATAGCAACGATGATGATGAGGATACTTCTTCAACACGTCGTATCAGAAAACACCCACGTTTTTAGAATCGTTGACCATTTAACGACGTATCAACGATGTATCATTGTGAAACACCAGATTCGCTTAAACGGACTTTCGTGTAATTAACGTGACGCCTTCATGTAGTCTGACTGTGCACTTCATGAGTGTTCACATCTCATTCGGACATAAGAATAAAACCTCTTTCTGGACACTTCTGATTTACTTATGAGAATTCGTACAACTGTACCCAAGAAGAACCTATTTTTCGATCTGTTCACTCAAGAGTCGACTTTTTGATCCAGTAATCTGAGCTTACGTCGTAAATTGTTTTACCTGGAAAATTGTGCTTATAAATATTTGCTTCTTGATACTCGGGCTGGTGACAAATCCAGATGGTCAGATGAAGTAACCAAATCCCTCATGACTCTTCGATGGGTTGATCTCTTTTTTTCCGAAGTAAGAGAAATACACTGGGATCTACCTTCGTGTGGGCTACCTTGTTTAGTTCAGGTAGCTTCAGTGGGTGATTGACTGTCAGGCTGGACAAGCTGCTCGTTTCCGAACGTACCACTGCGACAACCACATTACATTTTGGTATATGGATATAAATATATGTCAAAAGTGTAAGCCAGATGGCACATTTGGAAACAAGTGGTCTGTCAATGACAAGCAATCACCCGAGGCAGTTACGTACCATATATGCACGTATATATTCCTATAGTAACTAAGTGATACATATATATATATATGTATATACGCATCGCGAATGACCACATGAACTTGCAGATGCCCTTACTCTGAGAAAAAATCTTTCAAGGTGAAGTGAACGTCACTGGCTTCTACTCTTCACCATATCAGACAGCGTCATCAATCAGAAGCCTGGAACGCCCTCCTGAGGCAAGCTTCAAAGCGAGTGTCATCATACCTCGAACCAGACTCATACGCTTGCCATCAGACTGCCACTTTCGTCCTTACCCACCACTCGCAAAGAAGGCACATTGTGATAGGTTGACATTCGTAAGGTGTAGCCAAGCCAACGAAGCCTGCTGAACGAGATTAGTCTGCTCAGGGGTGGCCAGAATCCATCCCTTCTAAACACAAACCATCAAACTTCGTCACTGCTGACACGGTGTTCCCGTCAAACTTTGCTTATGTTTCGGAGAGGTCGATGGTCGAAGATGGACATTCTGAGAAATTCCTCCGCTCAGATCGATGACCTTTCTCAACCGTGTACTATGACCGTCATTCAGAAATACTATATACTTGATCTTCCACAGAAAGACTGAGGACGTGTTGATGCCAACAACTGCGTAATTTGTCAAATTCCATCCAGGCCGCGTCTCCGCGATATATGATCTTGTATGAAATTACACACTCGCTGATTAGCTGTAAAGGTACGCGAACTACTCAACCACGTTCAACCGTCCAACATGTCCTTGCATAAAGTAATGCTAATATCTCAACCATTCCTTGCACTTAAAAGCCACAGCAAACTGACGAACTAAAGTCTCTAATTCGTGTAAGACGTTGTGAGCTCTTTTTAAGCTCTCACAAGTTAGAATATTGTCCTCTCCATCATCCTTGTCCAGAAGCCGGGTATATGGGAAATTTCCACACCATCATACTTGCAGTCTGTCGAGACGCACTCTGGGATCTTACCTGCCGGAAAGTCGCATGAGAAATACGAGGCTGGACAGCCCAGTTACACCCCACGTGAGATGCTGAGGGTCAGTGATACGATGCCACAATTTCTAATCCGGCCTTAGGTTTGCCAGTAAGTTGCTTTCTATGTGTTAACATACTTCTGTTGCACACCATTCTTTTGAAACAGTATCAAAGTGCAACTCTGTCAGCTGAATCAAATGCTGTCCAGTGTCTAAAAAGAATACACTTGCCAACCTTCTGTATTGATGGAAGAGTTCAAAAGTCTGATAGATTGCAAACAGCTGTTCGGTGCAGTCACTGAAGAGGCGAAACCCAGCTTACTCCTTATGGATATGCTTTTCACGTTTTTCGTTCAATCCAGTAGTACAATAACCGCAGAAAGCTTCGACTCCATAGGAGGCAAGCTAACCTCTCTTTGCTCTGAAACCAGTGTGTGAGCTCTTATCGAGAATGGGGAAGGTGTAAGCCAACCTCTGGTAATCTGGAGCAATTTCAACGATCCAGAGATTTCGGAGAGGAGTCCTCAGCTCTTTAACTAAGGCTGGGTCTCCATCTACAAAAATTGCCTGAGACATTTCGTCTGGGCCGGATGGCCCGTGATGTTTCAGAAACTTGACCTCGGGAGAAGCTTCTGGTTCTGAGGGTGGGGAAACGTCAACTGACCAGTGAGCACAAAGAGTCCAAAGGCGTAGTCAGTAGTACGAGTGACCAGTTAAACGGCTGTTGGAAGTGCTCAGCTCAGCACCTTGAGCGTCGATGCAGGTTATGATGAGCTTCTTTATTGGCTTCGAAAACTACGTAGGTCACACCCGACCTCTTGCTACCAACTACTCGGTTGGGATGGAAAAGCTTCCGAGAGTTCAAGGATAGCGCGTTGCACTCATCGAAGACAGCAATCCTCTCTTTCTCTTCCAAAGTTCCTTGCATACCAACTTGCGCTCTCTGCTGGTTAGAATATTCAGGCTGGCGTCAAGAGGTTCTAGTGAACTGGCAGATATCTTCTTGACCGGACACTTATAGCTACACATTTTTGTCCATGTGTACAATAATAACCGCACTGGCACGTCGTCCGAATCGTATTCCTCCAGGCAGTCCGGTTCAATGCTAAGTCTTCCCAACATCTAAAATCAATTTTACAACGTGAAAGACTTACCTTCACAGCATCCTGATATCTCAACTTTTGACCACCAGGATTTCGCTTACCTGATCTCAGTTGTCCATACAGCACCATTTTCGGGATACGGTCATTGCCTATCCGACGGACGTGACCCAGCCAACGAAGCTGATTCAACATCAGCAAGGTTTCCATCCGGCACATACATATTAATCCCGCTGATGGTTTGGAACTGTCATTGGTCACGAACACTGTCAAATCAAAAAAGCCATCAGGTTCTTTTACACGTGTTCACGTTATTAGAGGTTTGAGACGGGAACAACACAATATATCGTGTCCGGACTCGGTGACACCAGCTAAGCGATGTACGGTTGCATCGAGAGAATTTTGTTTCCAAGACTTGTACAGCTTCACACAGCAAAAGGAACTACAAGCTAAGAATTATTCTTACATCAACTCATCCCTCTGTCACATTCCGCAAGAATTCAAACAGTGTTCAATCAATAACCCACAACAATCATTTCTATAATGTTATCAGGATCTCGAAAAGTGCAAACACTGTACTATCTAGTTTGTTATTCGCTTACATACGGTACA
This sequence comes from Paragonimus skrjabini miyazakii, assembly GCA_014338405.1. Taxonomy (NCBI): domain Eukaryota; kingdom Metazoa; phylum Platyhelminthes; class Trematoda; order Plagiorchiida; family Troglotrematidae; genus Paragonimus; species Paragonimus skrjabini miyazakii. The sequence continues at coordinate 143,960 of JTDE01000653.1, forward strand.
CTGTTATTTACATGATATATATATATATATACATATACTGGCGTTATCTCTTGGTTATAATTAACTTCCGCACCAATAACTGCACAAACTCTTGGCAACTTGCAGCTGGACAAGCAGTAATGTTACACGAGGTTGTTCAGCATTTACGCGCTGTATGCAATATACATGCTCAATGAGGTACAGTGTTGTCTGGCGGGTGGGATCACGGGTTAGATCTGAACACTGCGACAAGTACACAACGCTTGTGTCCTAGTTAGTTTACATACGTCAGTCTTCACTTGACGAGGTCTTGCTAAAGCTTACGACAAGCTGTACACTTAGTAATGCTTGATCAGAGTCCACGCAGATGCTCCAGAATGGCTTGCAACCTTGGAACCAGCCGCCACTACTGATTGCTGCTAGCTATGTGGTCAGTTTGTGTTCATGGTCGACTCGATGATGGAGGACGCCAGATGGAGGATTGACGACTACAGCGCCAAAAGTCAGTAGTTGCCAAAACAGATCATTGTCAACATAGAATTGTGACAAACGTTCAATGTTCTTTGTTTGACGAGAACCGTGAGAGTGTGGGTCGAGTAATTCAAGCTTTCCAGCGCTTAGCCTGTCTACCTGAACGTTAAAATATCCTGCCAACATAACACTGTCCGTGAGACACGCCGTAGGCAGGTTATTAGTGTGGTGGTAATAACTGATTTTTCACTACGTCTGGATCACAGTCTATGGGAGCATATGCTGCAACGACAAACAGGCGGCGTTTGTGATAGGCGTCTTTTTATGTTCTAACCGTACGTCCAAGTCTGACAGTGCAAAGGCTGCTGTTAAGGGGAATCTATTCAAGCATCGCCTTATCTGCGTGTGCATTTAAGGCAATTCTAACATCAGCTTGGTCATTGGCCTGAATCGCAAGGGTTCTAGACAAACGCACATTGTACACGCAAGGTGAAGCGGATAACGGAGATTGTAGCACTGAGCTAGAATCCTGAAGCTATGTTTCAACAAGACAACGGATATCGATGATAAGGGTCTCCAAAATACGTGCATGAGTTGCCTGCTGATCACGTTCAAAAGTGTTCTAACATCGAAGGTGGAAAGTTTAAGTGGTTCCCCTGAGTTTAGTCGATCTTTGTGTCCATCAGGCAGATATACGACTTTCATAGTAAGAAGCAAATAAGGCCGGTCTCTGGTGTGTGCATGTGTGAAAACAAAATTGGTGGTTTGCCAACTAAAGACTGAATGCTGGAATGGATTGGTTTGATGCGGTAAATGCAAAATGAGGGGAAGTCGGGCAACCAATACCACGGCCAAAGTATTACGATTGTAGCATAAGACAAAATCCATAATTATTTAAGTTCATAGACTCATAACCGTGAGGGTAGGATGTCTGTCGGCTACCCAGGTCAAAGAAGAGAGTTACCTTGGATGGCCAAATCCAGTGACTTTGTTTCAAAAGAAACCTGGTCTACACGATAGCCAGGCTAGGCACGGCGTCCGCGGTCCATTAGGAACAGATGACAAGAGGTCGTCGTCATCATCATCATCATCATATACAGCAATACATCACTGGTTCCCACAGATGCTTAACTGCCACACAACCACAAAGAAGAAGAAAAAGCAAACCCTGTATAGGAAGAGAGAAGAAATAAAGGGAAGCGGAGGGGACCTGACCACTAAAAAATAGCTACGTCTATATTCAAACATACAACATTAAGGCGCTCACACCTAGCAAACAAACAACCGAGCTGTAAATGAAAGTAAGGCGTCATCCGCAAGACAGCTTCCTTAAGGCTTTCACAGTCTCGTGTCATTAAGTGCACTCACTTCACAGACAACTCCGTCAAACAACGACAACATTCACGCCACTGAGCTCGGGTAGCTGCCATCTCACCTAATGTCTCCAGCCACCGACTCTGTGAGTCGCGAGGGCTCCAGTCTAGGAGACGAACTCGATCTACAGTAGCTAACCCCTTCGTGAATGATTTCATATGTCTACGCCAGGTCATCGTCTGTCCACCTCGCACCTCGCGCCAATCTGTCGCAGCGTCGGCAAAGAGTGCCAGGTGTTGCAGACGACTAGCTGGCATCCTTAGCACATGACCTAACCATCTAAATCTGTGCAAGTGATTCGGTTCAAACGTCCATCGGTTGGAATCCACCCATCCAGAAGGTTCAATGTACCATGCACGAATTCGCGACAAAAGCAATATACTAAAACAGGGAAGATGAATCTGGTGTAATAGGTCTGTCCTTTTGAAGAGTCTCAAAGCAACAAGGCTGTTGCCGCGAACCTGTGTCCAAGTTGGTTCATACACCATTCGAATGGGGTCCGTCCATTGAATTCAACCAGTGCGTCTTACGTACCTGTTGGAGTCACTGATTACAAGGTGGAAACTAGAAATCTCAGTACTTTTCACGGACAGCACACCAGATCAAGAGCATTGTGTCCGGAGTCAAGTCCTCCTGTAGAGGCACCTGATACCCTTCTGTGACAGATTAACATAAATCATGTTGTAGTACCATTAATCAGTTTATGTGGCATTTCATCAACTCCCGGCTGTCAATCGTGAGTCCGAAATGCTCCGTTGTTGAAACCGTTTATTGTCCTCAACTACTTAACCACAGGGAGAACTCCGCTTATATCGTAGTAAGTACTGTCTTTACGCAAATGGCCGTTCCCTGATGTACAGCCTGGGGACCAACCCAATGGCGTTGAGCTAGCCCATACCGTTGTTGGGGAAGCAGTAGTAAAATTAAGTCTAAATGGTACAATGTCATTTGTGATTGATTATCGAATGTGACGAATTTGCACTCTAATAGATGGTACTTAACGCCACAAATATATCTCATTCTCCCAGCTGACCAATTTAACACTACAACAATCAAAAAGCATTTGCATGAGAACAACCGAAATCAGGACTTTAACTACCAATCATAGTTTTAGGTAGGTTTGTCCCAGTTTGCTGAGTTTCAGTCGCTAGTATTGTGTATATGATACTTACTGAAGAACTAATCAATAAATTCGTTGTAATTTATGTAAGACCGCGTACCGAATGACGAATGATATCTGATCAACCCGAGACATGCATAAGTAGAGAAGTATCTCAATAAAAATTGGGCGACATCCGTAATGAAGCATGAGACAATAGAATTCTTATTGATCGCCACGATAAATGGAATGACCCCGTCCTATGGATCATTGTTATCGGAGTGGGCATGTTGTCAAAACGGTCACTTGTCTAATACCAGTCAAATGACTTTTCACACCTATTCACACTCAGTCTACACAACGTCAACAAACTGTCACACATATCCCCAAACATCCACAAAAGTGCACCCTCCATCATGTTTCATATACTGTTGGATAAATGTCACTAGAACATCATGATGGAAGCTCACTGGACAGAGAAGCAATAGTGCATCACACGAAACGTCTTGTCCGCCTGAGCCCACTGTAGCAATCAATGTGTGTCACCGACCTCGAGGATTAGGCACCTGCCATGATATACCATTGTTCAACTTTTGTTGAGTTCGGTTGAGCCTATCTCACTACTCTATCGTTGATCTATCTTTCACATGATCGTAACTTACCCCTACCTCCTGTCTCTCAACTTCTCTCTGTGCGCTTCGATCACGTTCGGTCAATAGGTAATCGTCTCTGTGGTTGAATTCCGCATGTGGGAGGTTCGCTGTATGATTGGTGAACTTTTTCAGAGATCACGTGCAATTCGTTGGCAAATCGGTGTTGAGGTCTGAAATTAAGTGCATTAAACGGGAAATATGGACTATCAGAAACGATATGTTTAACACTACACTAGAGCTTAATTCCCTCTGTATAATGTCGCAATCAGTTTTGTTTGTCATTATTTGGACGACAATTCGTTGATAGACAGCAGGTAGTAATCATCAAATTTTATTCTCAGACCTCAAACGTTCAGTTGCCTTCAAGTATAGTTTCACATTTTATAAGAACCATAATAGCGTTTTACGGAGTGTGGAATCTGTTTCGTCAGAAAGAAACTTTCATAACTTTAAGTGCTTCCCGTCCGGTAGCAATATAACAAGGGCAGTCAGGAATGGTGTACGCCTTGTCACTGACAAACACAAATCAGTGTGAGCGACAACGTGATTCGGCCAGACATGTATGGGTCATCTATGTACCGGTCTGTTATTCGTAAGAATAAGCCAACAGTTCTGGTTAGCCATGTAGGTTATTTCATTAGAGGTTGTCCTCAGAAATCAAGAGTCTAGTTAGTAGAAGATACATTTGGCCAGGGTAGGGATTTCTTTGCTATTTTGTGCTATCGTTTTTGTTGGGTGATTCACAGGTGGTTGCTTCCGAACGGCTGCTGGTTGGCACTGGTAGCCTCGGTGTAATACGGAGATGCTAGTCACACACTACCAGTGTCTTCCGAGGTTCCTACGCCGACCGGTCACAACTTTTCTTGCAAGTTTTCTCTGCCAGACCCTCTTGTTTTTTGACAGCGTAGTTCACCTCGTACCAGTTTAATACTGCCGACACTTGTAAGCTTTTTAATCAGGTGATTATAATGAATGGAAATATCTCGAAATTCCTTCTGGTGTTTCCCCCACACCATGCGCTAATGTTTTGGCGGACTTTACGTTTGTATTTTATTGCATTCAGTTGTTGAACACCATGTAGCGAACAGTGTTGTACTAGTTTGGGGAGGATTTATATAGCAGTTTGGCGGCAGATTTGGAGCCCCGATTGTTTGTACGGAGTATCGGTCTTGATGACTGTGACATGCTCGTCAGAAATGTCTCACAGGTGGCTTTAAATAATTTCTCACAGAATGGGTATTTTGTTACAAAGATGGTGTTGCGTATCGAACGATTGATTTAACACACCTTGTAATGACCTATTTTACATCGTTTGCCAAAGGTTCTGTTTTACTGTTCAATAAACTGAGATAGAAGCAGGCGGTACAGTGGTACAACTTCTGGCTTTCAGCAAGCCCACTCAAACATGTAAGTTGATGTTCCCCAGTCGGTGTTATCCGACTTGTTATTCCGTAGGACGTAAAGTTTATTTATCGCTCTGCATTGATAGATGTATTCATATGATCGGCAATAAAACACTACGTGTCGCACTCCACTGTGAGTAACTGACATTTCACGAATTGTACCAATTCAATTTCGTCAGAACTGTAATCATGATATTGGAGTTTTCATGTCCTTACTTTCTCTGTCTTGAATATTGACAAGCAATAGGACAGTTTTTTCAAGGCAATTTATAAGCGTACAGTAATTTGTTTCATTACGGATTGCCCGCGATTTTTTGTGAAATTATGAATTCTCAAATTGTCTTAAGCGTATTTTATTCTTTAATATTCACAAGCACCACGTGAAACGATACACACTTCAGAGCTGCATTAATGCGTCATGTTCTTGGTCAATTTAATTTGTTGTTAATTATTATAGTGGTTAATATTAAAGTGAATTGTTAATAACATTCTTTGGTTGTTACTAACTAACAGATTAGTATTCGATTCGGGATTCGCTTCTTTCATGTACTGGTGTCCTCTAGTAACACTTTGCATTTTGTAAACTGATTCGTTCCAAGGCAGCTCCAAATTCGACTACAAAAAACTATACAGTGTGATCTTGAAAGCAATATAGCCGTCTCGACAATGGTTAGAATCCCACTGCATACGTATCAGCAAGTCGATAACAAAACTTGTTGATCACTTCAAAACGCTTGTCCAGATAAAACCATTCGTACAACAGTGATATGAAATCACCACTACACATCACACAAATCTCTTCCATTAGAGTGACTTGCTAACATTTGCCACCGAATAGAATTTTTGATTAAGCAGTTACCCATTGCTTAAGACTTGGCAACATTATTTGAAAGTTATGGTGTCCACTGGTTACCCCAATTTTCTACTCGCCTACAACTTTCCACTTACACTCACCTGCATTGCTGTTACCACTAGAGATGTGGTGGATGATTTGTTGCCAATCGTTCATATCCGTTTCTAGTTTCCTGAATGGCAGTTATTCGGTTTGTTTAGTGTGAAGCCGCAATCCTTTTCCTCTGCTCTCATAGCTCACAAGGCAGTGCTGAGTTTATTGACGGCAATCTGTTGTGTACTAATATAACTTCAGCACACAACGTTAACTTCAAACAAGTAGTTGCTTTATGCAATGGGTTGATGGGAAAAAACAAGCCTTGTGCATCTTACGATGTTTGTCATCATATCATCTAGGTTAATTATGATCGCCTAATTAGTAAACACTAAAAGCCGAATGGTATGTTTACTGAACAACAGTCCAACAAATTAATTATTAGGTCGCTAAATATTTATGTCTTCGTCGGGTTAATCGGGTGATTTTTCCTAACGCTACCAACACTCATTCATACACATGTGCTTAATCGTGAGTTGTCATCCAGGTAGACTGGACGAATCAAACCGTTATCAGTGGTCATTCTAGGGTTACTGTTTGTGATATTTCCTAACAAACTATGCTGTTATACCATCTTGGTACCGATTGAAATTCCCTGTGATCTGACCTATCAAGTCAAATAAGTCTGCTCGTTGAATCGCTTAGAACAACCGAGGAATGGCAATGTCATTTTGATTCCCGCTAGACAAAAACTCTCATGGTCTTAGTAAATAACCCGACTGATTCAAGGCAATCATCATAGCTGTGATGACAAAAGCGAAAATCGCCCCCGCAATTGCAATCATTATAAACAAACAACCTATTTTTCATCTTATATGAACAAAAGCAGGACAGAACAACACCATGACCACAACACGACATGGCCAGTCAGCCAGCCGACCAACCCATCAATCAGTCGAGCGATCAATCACTCAAACGGGCTACCAACCATTTCATCGATCAGTCGGCTATCTAGCATGTGTGAATAGGCCGTTGAAAAAAAGAAACAATTGAAGTGCAAAGGACGATTGCATAGACTGTATGTGACCTGAAATCTTTGAAGACTTGGAAGGATAATCTTAAAAACGTAGAGGTAGGTTGGAATATGGTCCTTCAAAATCATACTAGCTAGCTCATTGGAAAGCTCAAAAAATCTCCTAATTTGGATATGATCACACAGAGAAAGTCGATGCAGCAATCACTGAATAAACATAACACACTGAAATAAGCTTAGCAAGAATTGAATCAAGCTTTCCTCGAAATGAACTTGATATGACAAGCTAGTAGTGATACATTGCACGATCTTTGTTCGAACTGATTTCGCTGCATCTTATCAAGTACATACTGCAAGAATTGTCCACTTTCCCAAACGTGATGGGCTTACTACATTTGATTTCTATAATTAAGGGCCTTAGTAAATTGTTACAACTTCATTTGATAAGACTAGCTGAGTGCAATACAGACGGATTATAACCGACGTTAGCCATCTTAAGTTCACGTAGATACTAACTGTACCCTTTGTGACCCCAGTAAGTCAGGTGGTATATGTCATTTCATATGACGGTAACCATTCACCAATGCCAACGGAACATAGAGAAATTGGTGTGACTGGTTAAACTAAGCGCATTCCGGCAAGAATCTGAGGTTAACATAAGTCTGTTGACAAGCTACAAACAGCCTGTGCTATTTGGGTGGATTCCTGTGAACCTACAGTTGTCGTGAAAACTTCCAAGTTCTCTTCGTTTTGTGGGCTGAAAACTCTCTGAATGTCTGCCTGATTGTCACAATAACGAAGTTACCGCGGTAATTTATAATACAATGAATTTAAACTCCACGTTCTTCTCAACACTCTTCTTTCCGTTTAGCAACATATTTGATTTCTCGCCTCAAAGACTAGCAACCAAAATTTGTTTTCTTTCCGAACACTGAGTGTAGTGTAAGTGAAGAAACGGAACTGTTTGCATTTGAAGATGGTCTAGATTTCTAACTGTTTGCTTACTTAAGGGCAACCGGTGGGTTATAGCGAAGGTTTTTCATAGTCTTGGCGAATGGTGTCCCCCCATTTACTTTTGTGTTTATAAATAATGCTTGTACTTTGCTGTCTGTGTTTAGGACAGATTGAATTGAAGTCATCACACATTTATTCAGAATAGACTAACTTTTATGTTCAAATAGTTGTGGCGGAAATTTGCAAGGAGCCATTCATATCTCTTTTGTTAAATTTACTTCCCACAATTTCGTTTTTATCCTCGAGGGATGTCAAGAAATGCCACAAACAAATTACACAGACTAACCTGGATGGGTGGTCGGTTCCTAGTTTGTCTCCTGAGTACGCTTCGACGACCAATCAACTAACACGATAATTCGAATGTTATCTCAGTTGTTTGAATTTATGTGGTTAGAAAGCATTCGTTGATGCCCATAGTATTGGTGTCTCTCCGCTTTGAGCTGAAGAGTTAAGCATGTCCCGAATACCCTATATTAGCTATTGAGTTGAATCAAAGAACGCGAATTAACAAAGTAAACTATTGTTTAACACTATGTTCGCCTAGTTTTTTATAAATATGGCTTATCCTTGATCAATTTTTCATGTACATTCAGTACTTCGAATGAAAAATCTTACGTTTATTCCAAACCGCAATCTACAATGTCACCATTCGGTTTATGGATACCAGTTAAACTACCTGGATTGCTAGTTAGATCTGCTGAAATTCGTCCGGTACGCATGTCGTCTTTTGTTTGGTATGATGCGGAGCAAAGAATTCGCTGAGGTATGTTTGGTTTGTTTGTCGGAAGCCGATCCTTAATTTGCCTTTGTTTGCCTTTGCTGTATGCAGTAAACGATCATGACCGATTTTGTACCATAACTGCATATAAAATGTTTGTAATCTTTCTTTTTATAACTATAGTTGCTTATATGTTAAAACTTCATTTATGATATTATTTGACACGTTCTCAGCTTCATCTGTACACGATTGATGTAATGAATTCATTTCTCGCTGACCGGTGGCTATTTATGGATTCACATTCAGTTACTCCATTTTGAACGCTTTTGTTTGTAAGTTTGTGTATCCGGTTGGTTCATTTTCAAGATGAGATAGTAACTTTATTGTAATTTCACCAAACAGTACCTTATTAATCCCAGTCCTTTCGATTGCCTTTTCTGACGCTTTAGGACGGACAGCGTATCTGGATTATCAAGCTGATAGAAACCTGATAGTTTGTCTGTTAACTTATACAAACTTGTTTGCTTACGAGGAGAAACCAATGAGGAACTTTCTAACGAGCGCTCCTCATTCCATGCGAGCGATATGTTTTGAAAGGTTACTCGATTCACTACTCATCCAAACCCCGACACAACAGGAGATCTAACGTCTCGTTAAGATACCATATCAGAATTGGTTCAACAGCTCCAATGCCACATTTTCGGTTATTCTTTAGGTTCTTGGTTCTGTACTAAACCAATCAGTTTGCAATTTGGACTCCACATGTACCGTGGATACCACATAATAACAGACTTTGATTGCTTTAAACATGATCTACATCCATAAATGCGGATTCATGTCTCATGAATAGCAACTGCCTGTTGCAGTCATTTCGAGGTCTTGTCCTCATTATCTACGTGGGAGATTTCAATTACAGTAAGATTTCGACGGCTATTCGAACTTTAACAGTTTTGCGCTGATCCAGTACAAGCGGATTCTGGCAAGAACTTCGTTCTGTCGCGCAAGAAGAATCTGTTCGAGAGAAACAATGACCAAAGAGATGTCATTGTTGAGAATCACACTCGAATAAATTGGCAATCCATCGGCATTTGTGTAGAAATCCAGCAAACAAAAGCCGGCTGCTGCGATGTGTACAACTCCCAAACTAAACGTCTATCTCCTTTTGCCATACAACAGTAAGTATATTTCCACTCTGTTGAAAACCCGTCTCATGGCGGCTATGGGACACACGTTCTACGCAGCTCAACTAGTCATGCTGTTCACCACCATCTGAATCCCAACACCACCTTTGAAAACACCCCTAAAGCTCTACGCCAAATCTTACGCCATCTTTGGATTCTCGTGTGGGTGCCTGGCCACTTACATAGTCAGAACGGAACGGCAATTACGGAATCGGTTCAACGAACACATTCCGTTTTTAGTTCACAGAACGGTCAGGGATACCACAATACCGGCCTCAAATTAGAATGTGACAGCGTCATCGATCACTCGACACCTGGTGATTTGTCGACTCTAGTTGAATCTGGAGAAGGCTTTTCATACATGTTACGTTACGAAGAATCTAATGCTTCTCCGGCTCGCGGATGCGATAACAATTAAAAGATGGGAGCCACCTCTCCGCGTACAGAAAGACCTATTCGTCAGTACGAGATTGCCCTGGTAAATGATGTGTATGGATGTGTGTGTGTTTGTGCATTTGTTGATTTTGTTGTTTAGCTTCACAATGTCCACTGAACCTTACGATATAAACCCACGGGCTGAGACATGTACCGGATGACATGCGATGAAATGTGCTTGAGATACATTGTACAAAACTGTTTCTGACTTCTCTGTTCAAACCTCTCTTGGCGTATATCAACTAGGCAGTTTTGTCGATTGGTAGAAAGATAATTTAACGATGCGTTCAGTTCTGTGACCATTGCTTGCTTGTATACTAGTCATTGAGTCATTGTCGCTTTTAAGTTCAGGTTATTTTATGGCGTAAAGCGTTCTAAATAAAAGAAATTGCAAGGTCAATTAGGGTCGATGGTTAAAGTTCAATTATATAAGCAGCTGGTTAAGTTTTTCAAAAACTACAATATATAAAAACTACTTTTGGTGTTGTGTCACAAATATGATGAGCTTATGCCAAGATCGTTCGATGAAAAAAGACTGGAACGGATCACTGTGAAGTGACTCGAAATCCCTGTTGTCAGCCTGGGAATTATGTCTGTGTCCGCCGGTCAACTGAAGACAACCCCAACCTTAAGCATATATGAAGAGCCAAGTACCAAATAAACAATTTCACTTAGCTTCATATTTTGTCCCAGGAGAGGGAAAGTTCTTTATGTGTGAGTTTCTATCTCTGCGCTGGTCGGTGTTGGACGGTTTACACTTACAAAGAAAAAATGGATGAAACTAAATAGAAAGTAAATTCAATGAAGCTTCTAGCTGCAATCAGTTTGACAGCGAAAACTGAAGCACGCTAAACCAACTTTCAGTTAGACATGCGCAGTCGAAGATCTATGAAACTTGGCTAGAATAACGCTTAGGAAACTCATAGTAGAGGTTGTATTTGCTGATCGGGTCGTATTTTGGAGTAGTCAACCGATTGAGCCGTAGCCACAAAGTTGGGTTGTGTGTAACAATGCGAACAGACCCTAACTGTGAAGCGGTTCCGTCTGCAGAGTAACTCGCCTTTTCCATTACTCAGTTTCAGCGAATGACCCTTTGAATTTTCATCATTATTCGATGGGAGATGTGTCAATGGGTGACCCGGGGTCTGCAATATTTTATGGGTGAGAATTATGTTCTCCCTTAGATGTCTGTAATTCATTGAGAACTGACCTAACTCTGCCAGTCTTTCCGGGTAGGGTATTTTCCTAAGTCCCATACTTTTTATAATAGCCTTTCTCTGAACACTTTCAATAAGTGCTAACTCTCTCTTGAGATAAGGACAACAGACCTGTACATTGATTTCCGGGTGTGATCGGATTATGGGGGTGGACGTAGTGAGGAAGCTCATAAGGGTGGAATGGTTCAAAAATTCATCATAAACTGTTCATGGTTGTGTACCCCTCTTGAGAAATCACTGCACAACTTGTAGACAGACTCAAACTGTCTGTCACTAGTGTCTATAGGTCTTGTTCGCATACTAATATAAGCAGTTATCTATCGCCATAGTAGAAGTCAATATGCTCTAGATAGCACTCCTACGTACCCTTATATCTGGTGACAATGCACAGTAAGCCATTTTCTGTGGATCAATGGTTTAAACTGTTTAAGTAGCTCTGTATGTCTCTCGCATCTACCGGATACTCTATCAGTGGTCAGAACTTTTTTCGTCAGCGTAGGCAACTTCACTGGGTACTCCAAGAACAAAAAGAATGAATGACAGGGGTGTTAAGGTGGATCCTCGCGAAACGCTGTTCATTCTTCTTGACGTTGGACCAACATCCTGTTAGACAGACTTAAAGCCGTGTGAGTTAATGGTCATCAAGACGTTAATTATGGAGTTTCTATAGCAAAAATGGAGTGAACAACCTTGTCAATGACTTTAGAAAACTCAACATAATCCGCATAAGTGACCGATTCTGCATCAGCAATCTATCTGTAAAAATCACTAGCAGTCAGCAGATCCGTGACGCATGAATACCCCCTACGGAAACCATGCTGCTCCTTGGTTATCAGCCTGAGGTCTTAAACCTTAGCTCAGAAGGAGATATCTAGTAGACTATTTAGTACTTTGTAGCCCAGTCACTTCAACATTGTTGGCCGATAGTTTGCTGGGACATCACGACGCCCAACTTTAAAGATGATTTTGATTGTGAACAGTTTTCAAGTTTTTGCTAAATAGTCAAGGGGTAAGTAGAAGAACAAGAAACAATTAAAGGTTTTGTTGGTGGTTCTGCCACTTTAGTGTTCCAACCTTTTCAATACGTTACGGGATATCAAATCTGGACTGGGTGATTTGTGAGTAACTAGGTTTTTAATGGTGACAATGAACTCTGGATTAATTCGATTAAATGGCCCTCTGTGTGCTCAAAAGTCATTCGTGCTTTTTAGTTATGTACGCTCACATGCTGTCTGTCCTGGGGTGATGATCATCCCTGCATCTGCTATGGCAAATTCATCAAGAGTTTGAAGTTGCGAAGTGACAATTTTATTCCTCGTACTTGTTGTGACTTGACCGTCGAAAAGCCTAGTGTTTACCCCCAGCTTTGGAGCAAGATCGCGTCGATAGCAAAACCGACCAACTCTGATATCAGCCGTCACACGATTGCGTTATATGACATGCTCAGCAAGCACAGTTTTAGTCTGTCCAAGTTGGAACCTATTGTAGGATGAAAGCCTCAACGTAGACAGATGTTTAATTCTATTTCTGGGGTGGCTCAACCATTTTCTCAATGGTGACCTGCAAGTGATTCTCTTGGCTGAGCGTGGTGACAGAACAAGACCACTCAGACTAACTGAACTGTCTTGATTCCTGTGAAATTCCTCCTGTGGTAGACTTTTAGATCCATGATTGGCAGAACAATCGGAGATTAGTGTGTTCAAGGCAATCCATCAAAAGAGCTGTATTGCAATTCATAGCTCATGAGAGTGTGGGTAACCACAGATGCCACCAGGACAGAACACAATATTCCATACCTCTGTGTTCATAGACAGTTCGCTTTTTGGAACAGTTACTTATATCTTGTTATGAGGTAGTTCTAGGGAACAGAAAACAGGATTCATAGGGGGAAGTGAACGGAAGTAAGAAAGATGCTGTTAATTTGTATCCAAACAAAATATACCTTTCCAATATGTATTCTCCCTAACCCACTATATTTTGCGTTCACTTGGGCTTCCATCAAACCCCCAAGTGTGAATTAATCGGGCTTCCCAATGGGAAGTATTTTCTAAATTATCTCAGCCATTAGATTTTAAGACATAACACTCCGCATTTCGTGTCATGCTCTTGTCACCCTGAATAGTTACCTAAGTTTGAGGTTGGTGAATTACGTCAGTTACCTAGTACCACTTATTTTTCTTCATGTTAAATTATACTACTCACTAAGAATTTAGGTAGTTGATGTTCTAATCAAACAAATAACCGTTAACTGTCAGTCTCGCCCATAGGTCGCTAGTTTAAACATCAATTAATACCACATTGCTTGTCTGCTTTATTCAGTATCTTTGAGCATTGTGTCGTGAAATTACAACTATTACTTTTGAACCTTTTGGTTCCTTTTCTAGATTTCGCTCGCAAATGAAAAGATCGGTGTGTGGTATTGCCTTACCATCTACTTTAAAAAATCCAGGCTGGGTGCAAGAATCAGTGATATGTCAACAAAGTTTCAACCGAGAAAAAGGAGAGGAACGGGCAGAGTAGCAGAAAGCAAATGAACTGATGGCACGGGTTGCAGTTTTTGCGCTCACGGTACTCCTTAGTTCGAGACATAGTGTTTCCTTCAACTTCTTCAGAGCAGAAAGACATGTTACGATGTGTTGACTATCCGTTCGGTGTCATCAGTTGCAGTCATAAAACATGTAGCTTGCGTATGACAGATAGATAGGGAGACATATGCAATTAAGAAGCGTAAGTTGCCTCTGGGTTGAATGGTAGTAACACCTCAGCAAAACGTTGGGTTTCTTCAATTGGTTTAGATCACAGAACATGAAGAACAGAATTCCTGGGATGGACACAGACTCATAAAATGATGAACAGATGCGATGGGCCTGTTCATACGGTACACGGGAAAACAGTATCTCTACAAAATCGAGTACAAACCAAAGCCTGCTTTCAGCCGTACGTATGTGGCTGCCCAGTTAAGTTGGTCCAAACCACCAAAGGACCAGATCTGCATAATCGTCAACACGGTCTATCTTAATAGTCCATCTCTTAAGTTATTCCAATACCTATTTATAACGTATAGAAGGGTGTTGATTTCGACAGGAAGCACAGGAGGATCAAGCACGGACCCTTATTGAATCCCTACAGAATTGAGTAAAGGGGAAGAAAGGTTTAATCCGGTTTTAACTCTGAAAGTTATATTGTCAAGAAAAGAGGGCATCCAGAGTAGAACCTCTTCTTGAGTAACATAAGCTTCTAGTTTGCGTTTCAGTGGGGGCCGTGTGGAACACAATCAAAGCCTTGGCGAAATCAATCAAGACAGCTTCTAAAATGAGGCCATTGTCTTTGGCCTCCATCAAACTATCCGTGAAAATAAACATATTTGTTATACATGACCGGTTAAGAAGAAAGCCATGCTGGGTAGAAGAAAATAACGATTTGATAAGAAGTGGTTGAAGATGACGCGCCTGAATATGCACTGCATTATCTTGCACAGAAAGCTAGTCAGGCTGACTAGCCGACAACTAGCCGATGAGTGCCTGTCTCTCACTATGAAAATGTGTATGATCGTTGCATCTTTTTATGCACTAGGGAAAATGCCAGTCCGGACTGCCTGTTTAAACCGTTTAAAAGTGGTTCTATTAGACTATCGGCTGTTTTTTGATAATTCTGAGATGGATCTTGCCAGGACCCATTGCACTGTAGGAATTAACATTGGATAAAGGATTTTCGACATCTAACAGAAAACTCAGCAGTAACGAGTGGTTGCTGAAAGTTCCATAGCAATATGATAGATTGATAGTTCGACAGAGCAACGACGTAGACCATTGAATAATACCCCCTAAATAACTCGGCTACAATTAGAAAGCCAGATGAAGTCTCTCCGTCGGGCAGTCACAAAGAAAGATCCGAAGGTTTATGTTTCCTTAGTTTTCGCATATGTTTAAATAGGAAGTTTTGTTTTCGCGGTCTCTCAGGCGGACGTTTCTTTGTACAAGTTTGATGTGTACACGGATCTCTCGCCTGTATTCATTTCAAACAACGCGAAGCGCACTTAGGTATTCAGAAGTTCCCATAAGCTTGTTCTTTGTAAATAAGCAGGAACGATCATTGCGAAGTTGACTTATTCGGCGTGGAAGAGGTTGTCGATAAGGGAAAGGGCACAGTTTGTGCGTTACAAATAAGTCGTACGCTTTGTGGATTACGCTTTGAAACGCATGATGGTTCTGCTCCCCAGAATCCTAATCACGAAGAAGTAATTCTGGACAGCTTCCCAGATCGTTAAAATTAACCCGATTAAAACTTCGAACTGTGACCTTTTTTTCGACTGTTGTAACCAGCAACAAATAAGATCGGGGGTGAACGGAGAGTGATCACTTTTTCCAAGTGACGACTTGACGATCACTCTGTGTATCAGGTGGCTCTCATAAGTGATGACTAATTCGTTGGGAAAGTGTCAGGCATTCGCCGTGTGCAATCAGTTGCATGACCAAGGAAAGTAGCTTTGCGTTCACCCCAGGCTTCCTATAGCAGATGCACGCAGAAGCATGCGTACAGAACAGACAGGGGAGAAAACACAATTGTGTGCAGGATCCTTGGAGAAGCCAAACGATCACTGGTCACTACATATACACGATACAGCTTTTTTATGCCCATAGACAGTTCTGAAGAAAAGCAACATGTTAAGTTCATGCACAGTACGGTCGTTCAAGAGCACTAAGTCAAAGTTAGTCAATGTTGTCAACATCCGTTATCCGCATTCGGATCTCCAAACCCATCTGTTTCTTACCGTCAATGCGCCAAATTCGGCGGTCGGCGATGTCGTCCGGCAGCTTATAAAATATTAACCTCAACCACTTGGTCATTCCTCACGGAAGTTACAGCCGGCATAGGAAAAATACAGCACTTTCATGCTTCAACTAATTGGCGTTTACCTCGGTGTGGGTATTGCACCATTTCTATCCATCATAAAGTCTAAGTGTATGCCTTCTGTTTCAAGCCTGACAGACGCTTACCAAAACAGGTTAGGCATCAGAACTTTATCTCTCAATTTTAGATGGACATAAAATATATCAAAGAGAAAACAAGCAATATAGCCGATGCAGTGTTCCATCCAACATTTCTCTCAATGTCAGAGCTGACTAATTTAGATCAGAGAGAGAATTTCTTGAAACGCCCGAATGATTTTGCTGAAATTGATTACCATACACTTTTTCAAGAGTGGCCTACACGTTTACTGCAACATATTCACAGAGCAGCCGCATCTTCCTGTCCCGGAACCGCTCGGAAGTCTAGTGTGTTATCGATCTTGTTTGAGACAAAAGCGCCAACGGTAAACTTACTGCCACACGATTTGTATGACCATCTGCACTAAACAGCGCACATTCTCCTTTGGCAGTATTGTCCTCCAGTAGATCATCAGTTATTCAGGTACATTTTCATCCTCTGAAGCACGCTTTGGCTAGGTCCATGTTGTCTTGGTGGGCGCTGACCCCCTTCGAGTGGCTTCAGTTACATTCTTCCCTCGGCTTAAAGACGTACTCGTTGACCTTAGGTAGTTTCCATTAAAATCTTCGACCGACACAGTGACCAAAGCGTCCGTCAACCACTCAATGGAGAAATTAAGCTAAACCTCACTCTCAATAACGGATCGCAGTAGCAAACCCCAACCTGATTGGCTTCGTGAGTTAGCACAGATTCTGGGTTGTTTTCAAGAATGCGAAACAGCATACCATCCTTGTTCAAATGTATTAGTGGAATGCTGGCGTCGCAAACTGAAAACCACATTGTCAGCTCAGAAGGACACAACAAAATGAACTAAGTTATTTTTATGTTATTTTTGTATTCATTGTGCATTCAAAGAAGTTATTGACAGCACTGAGGCGGAAATGGTTTAAGGAACTACCCTCCGTCTTTCTGGCAAATAGGTGACATTATCAACTATAGGAATGCCAAACAACTTTACAAGCACATGGCTGATTTACCTTTCCCAACGACACACGAACGTTAGTGTCCAAAGCAAAAGCTGCTGGAGGTAACCAGCTGACCCTTTGTCTTCTTACACAAAGGCACGTTGATGTAGTGATTCTAGCCAGTTTACGACGGACTCTACAAAGTACTTCTTCAAAACGACAAGCATTTCGCAGTCATCAAGCTTGCAAAGGAAGATTCTACCTCTGCCTTTCGTCGTAAGCCTTTGACCAATGCGATCCAATTCTGCAGAATCTCTAAAACCCCCACGAGACTCTTGTCGGAAAACACTGAGGTAATCATCCCAGAAGTGATTCCCATACCCTCCGTCAGCACCCATGCTGTCAAGATGGTGCATTACTCAAAACACCTGACACACTGTGTGCCACATTTACTATTATCATTCACAAACACTTAAGCCTGAGAGTGCCATGGTTTCCGTTGTACGTATTTGTTACCCTGTGATATTTCATGAGGTTATGCTGGTTCCATGGCTTGTTTCAGCGATCCGAATAGCCCATTGAGTTTATTAGAGGAAAAAAGGTGTTTTGACGAACAGTCTGTTTTCGGTTATTCATCAACGGGCCAATTACATAACATTTGATAACATAATGGTTGTCAAGCCAGCAAAATCAAAAGTAATTAGTCACATAATTATGTCAAGAGATTGTGAATGGGAGAAAAATTAGGTGACAACATTGACCTCCGGAGATGCTGAGCCGGTAGCGAGAGACCATGGCAACTAGAGGGTCTGTAAAAATTTCTTTTGAGCGCACAACCGTGGATTGCGCAACCGCATTCCGCCCAGAATGCGAAATTTGACTCCCTTGGATTGACGACTGGGAAAGCGGTAAATGGTCTGGAAGATTACTTCCTGTGAGACTTGGTGCCCTGAGTCAACAAGGTGCACCAGAATTACACCCGAAATGGACTTCACATCGCCCCTAGTCAGTCATATAGGGTGTTGTTCTCGTATCCTCTGAAAAAGGCGCCTGGTTGTGTGATCGACGTAACCTGCTGCACGGAAAGATTAAAGAAAAGGGGAAGAAGGCAACGTATCTTTGAGTTGTACGTGGACGACCGGATCGGATCTGAACGAGATTCGCAGTTGTGCTGCACTGTATGTCTTTTCAATTGCGTTACTTATTCCGCAAATCACTGGTTCAGCCAACGTCTCGTCCTTATAGTCTTGCGTCATATAAATCAACTCCTTTCTCCCAGATAGGAGCTTGATTCTCACTTCTGTCAGTACCATACGTCTATCCACGAAGTTTACTGAATAGGTGTTTTCTATGAATATCTGTCGTAGAAACACCATTTCTACATCAGTCATGTCATCGATGAATATCTTTATAGCTCTGCATATTAAACTACGAACAAGATTTCTCTTCTGTTCAAGAGGCACGTAACTGAAAAAGTGAATATACTGCCCGTTCCAAGTCCACTTTCTGCGAATACCAGCCTCTGAACTAAACAGTCTGCACGACGACTCAGTACCACATCAAGATAGTATATTCGTCAATCTTTGTTGGCCTCAAGTGTAAAGTTGAGATTAGGGTCTGCTGTGTTCACCTCGGCAAGTAGACTATCCAGATTCATAGTTTCGTCAAATACCCAAATGATGTCGTCCACGTACCTCTTGTAGAAAGTGCTATTGTCAATAAACCCACTCTCTTTTTGCTGAAGAATACGGTTGGATTCGTCGATTCTATCTGGTCACTGAATGTAGAAATCTAGAAAGTGTTTCCTCTTGTATGCTCTCTGTTCACCAATGTACCACTTGTGGAAATAATTCACTACCTCTGTGGGTGTATTGGTTCCAAAGATTTAAACGTGGGTTTACCCGAAGATCCGCTCAAGCGGTTGATATTAACGTGCACACAGAATTTACAATTTCACATTGATAGAAAAGGTGCCGTCAGAAAGACGGTGTTGCGATGGGGTCACCGTTAGATCCACTGTTGATAGATATCTTCATGGCAATGTTAGTAGGGACTACGCCTCGTGTGTTGGGATTATAATTAAATTTAAGGGCTTCGTGACCAGTAACTATAGTGAAATGAACACCAGTCGTATTTGTGAAGTCTGGTGATCGCCCAGTAGACCGCTAATGTTTCCTTCTATGTTCACACATATCCACGTTCTTCTGAACTGAAGCGTCTAGAAATGCAAATAATAGCACACCTCCAATACTCGTTAGTTTCAGAGAAAACATACGTAATACTTCATCAGAAAACAGGAAGTTCAACAGAATTCAGAGAGCTCGTTTTGTAAGTCAATCCAAACAAAATTATTTTGAGAATGTCAGTTAGAGGTTTTGCCTTATCAGCGAAATTAAAGATGAATCGAGAATAATACTGAAGAAAACCCATTGAAGAACAAAACGGACAGTACAGTAAGTCTCTCGTTTATCAGTGTTCATTTCAAATCAGAAAATTGTCCCATTTCCCCTAGATGCACTTGTGAATTAAACGCGATCATTCACACTCCCGCTCCCACATTTCAAATATCACGGAGGACCCACGCCGGATCCTCAGTACTGTCGGCGTTCACCGAACTTGGATTACTAGCATCATAGAAATGCTTGCGCAAAACATTCAGCCAATTTATGCTAGACGATTTCTTCTTACATACCCGAGTAATCCATTACTGCCTTGCTTTCTTACATATGGAGGACCGTCGACATTCATCGTCGACCTGGACGCTTCTACAACTTCCGGCCAAACTACAACCATCAATGCAACAGACAACACAACTGACCTTCCTTCCACATCAGTCGACGAACCTGGTGCATCAACACCCATCGCCCTTACGTCCGTCGGTGAAGTCTTCTTATTTCCCCGTCCACCGCTCTCAAAGCAGCTGTGCCAAATAAAGACAATTCCCGACGAACCACAACCGCGACTCAGCACCAGACCACTTCAAATGAGGCCGCAGGCCAACAATCAGGAAATCGACAACGCGGAGTTGTCTACGGATGTTTACGGTGAATGTGGAAGGTGCGTATCTCCATCCGAAGATGAAAGCATGGGTAACTGGACTCGATGTGGACACTGCCCCTAATGATACTACCGGAAATGCATTTACGTGCCCGTTTTCGCAGAGGATTTGTTCTGCACATTGTGTCCGTGTCACTTCGAGAGGTCCACCCGTTCAACGCTTGACGCGACGAATAACAAGTGAGTTGCCTCTCGTAAGCCCGGCATTTTTCTTTTTTCACAGGCCCACCGCATAAATCCAAACCCTCCGCATTATGGCATGGCGGTGAAACTGGTGCATACGCCAGACCAACGGAGTTTTAGTATAGAATCCGCACGTCAACGACGTTGGTACTAATGCAGGTTTTTTGATGCACTTTCAAAAAGAACACGGAACGTTAAAGAACAGCCGCGAATACGTTGTTATCGCCTACAGGCGAATAAAATGACGATAACTATACTGTTACTATTCCTTTGGTAAAAGCGTGTGCATCAATCTTAATGGGGCTAACAAGCAATGCGAGTTTGTGTGATCAGACTGATCGTTAGTTGTCTGAGTTGATCAGCGCGAGTTATCCAGGTCTCATGAATTGCTCTCTTTCGGTATGCTTGTCGGTCGACCTAGCAAAGTCGTGCGAACTAATTCAGCGAATGACACCACCACCGATATAGATCCGACACACGCGGTTCGTCTTCGATGATCGTTCGGAGTGCGGTACTAACGCTCCACCGTGAGTCCACCAGATGGATTGTTGCTACCTGACTTGATTTCACTGTGGGTAAGTTGTTGGCGGTTGATAGAATGTGAATAAGCCCTAGTAGGTCATCAGTAGACACGTATCCCCACTCAGCACACAATAAACATAACTATAATTTGGTGGAAAACAGTGACCACCAAGTGTCTAAAAACAACTGCCTGAACGTCTTACAAGGAACTGAGTAATTTGTTGCCGCTAAGCATCACTCTGGCTGTTGAAATGTTCCGTGATTATTTTGCGAAATGTACGACTTCGTTCTACCGTTATATGTGTCCATCCGTCCCTATTTGGATAGTAGTGTCAGGTCCTCAAGCATGGACCTGTTGACGTTCAGTGTGTGACACAGAATCACACCGTGATCCTGAGCGGGATTGTTCGACGTAGAGATGAAAGGTGATTCATTACACGGGAAGTTTATAGGGGAACCATGCGTGCCTATGCTTACGTGAGGACAACCAGAAATGGCTAGTTGACAGCGTGAACAAAACGGAGTAGCATGCTTCAGGTGGCTGGAGGAAGATGCATAATAATTATATGAAAGTAGAAAACTTACGGGGATTACAGGTCGATACCAGACAGCGCTCAATCATTGTTGTATGCGCGTGAAGGCCGCTGTGTGCCCACGCTCGTGCTAGGGCTCAAGCTGCGTTCTGATTGGTCACGTCTTCAACGACCAACGGTTCATTCGTCCATGCACATGAGAATGACGCTACCGCTCATAACTGTCAGAATACTGTACGTACCTCTACTGAGTCACGAGTTCGATCTACCACTGTTATTGTCTGTCTAACTTGACGCTGATTGCACCCGAATAGGAACACAACAGACATGATGCCTTACAGGCGCCAAAAGAAGCGAGCGAATCAGTTAGCAATGGTTGAAACGACCGACATTACCAAGTTTACTCTGTCTGCTTATTCACAAATGCCGCAAGGCTACCTAATTGAGACAATTGCCGAGCACAGATAAGAAGTTCCCAACATTCTCAGTAACCTGACAGAATGGTATTCACCGCTTTTACGGGCATTGCAATTCACATATACACGGCTGCGCTTGCTTTCAACTCGCGAACATTAGTTTCACAACTGATGTGACAAGTGTCCACACCCGACCACTGAAACTGAGCTGACCCTTCAAAACAGCTGGTTCTCTTTAGTTAAACCCAACAAGCAGTCACTACCAACGTTGCTTGCTTATTTTCTTACAGACTGTCATTAGATCACAACTTCATATAAACAAAGATATGCAATCCCATATTCACTCTTTCATACTTCATCACGCTTTCCAAGACGAAAAGTTGGCGTGGAGCTGAACGTTTATTTCTTGAGGTAAATACAACGACTTGAAGTAAATCTGGCATTGCCGTAACATAGGCGGATTACATGGATGTATGCTTCAGACTACGGCAAAGGACGCAAAGACGGTGAGTAAGAGATTGGGGTGACAGTCAAATCGAAAGCTTCGAGATATTCTCGTGTTCTATTGCCTACAAAAACAAAGGACGGACGTAATCCGAATGTGCACTTTTCCAGAATGTCTACCAATATAACTGGTACAAGCACGTAAATGAATCACGAGTAAAGACCTGAAAAGTCCATGGGAATGCGACAGCTGTGACCAGTTGTGGGTTATGTTCAATCTGTACGAACTACAATAGACGTCTGAGATAACCAACCGTTACACGCACATATGATTAAGCGTAACAAGCAAGCAGACTGCATCCACCAAATGGCAGTGGAGACATCTGAACAAACTTTGACAGGATGTCAGGTTATTGAAATCATGAGAATCATAGCCGGGTGTAGATACCGGCTTAAGGTTCGATGGGAAGACTGGTAATATGAGGGGGGTCCGGTTATAAGTCTGAATTGTTATCAAAGCAGAGATATTATGTGCGAGCCCCGAATAGCGAACATCCGTGACACACGCATTGACAGCAGAGGCTGCCTCAAAGTAAACGACGGGTAGTGAAACAAAGGTGCTACAGTAAATAGTTGAAATAGGTGAACAATTTGTTTCCACATATCCTGATTATAGTGCCAAATCATGAATGAAGTCACATGCATCTTAACCGGTCAGATGAAGTAAACCATAAACAAATGTAATGAAACCATACCAATTCCCTAACCGACGCTCGCAGATGAAAAATCTCGACGTCTCACACAAATGGTCGCGATGAAAAAGTCGATAAGAACGAAATAGACAAGAGAAATTTTCCTGCATTAACAATTGGTCAGAGTTGTTAAGCATTAAGCTGACAAAGTTCCACTGCAGGCGAGTACTACGCAGTTCCAGCAGTGGGGCTAATCCAACAAAAAAAGTGGACGGAACGAGTGTATCCCAAAGTGGGCACAAACTGAATCCGCTGGAATAGCCTACACTGGGAAAAACGCCGGGTACAAATTGACAAGAATTAAATCAACGATAATGCGAAGTCTCATACACAAATACACCCACGGAACGTAGACGTGGTAAATGCGGCCCAGCAGAACGAAGTATAAACCGAAACAGTGATGCGTTATTTTTCTAAGCCATGGTCTATTCCAGTTAGGCCAAGTAGCGCTAGCATCAGAAAGAATAACGTTAGCCAAATGCTACTGGTTGGAACCTTGACAACTGAACCGCTTGTTAACCAATTTCTGTAGACTCCTCCGACTAATTCAAATTATACTGACTCTATAAGATAGGCTAGGTAAACTACGATCAGTTTTGATTCACGCAAATTCTAATCCGTATCCACCGCTATCAACGGTTTATGTGGACTCAATCAAGTTGTGCCAACTGCAAAAGACACTCCAATACTCGCACTTTGTGCGGTTCATCAATTAAACTACCCATATCAAACTGAACTCGAGTAAAACAATCATGTCAGGCGGTATATCTCGCGGTATAGTACGCGGCTATCCTCAACAAAAATGCATGAGATTATGGTATTTATTGCACTGTCATCATTCACAAACGCATGTTCCGTCATGTAAAACAAGACAAACGAACCATGTCTTATCTGAACAACGAATAAAACTAGGGTAACAGAACATGTGAGCAAAAGCAACCGACGTCGGTGCAACTTCAACGACTCTGTAGTTTGCATTAGATTAAATAGGATCGGTTGCAAGCGCATGATCAGCAGAGCTCCCAGCAGCTGCAACGGATGTGTACTTTGGCTACGTAACCGAATTGTGAAACACTTGGACAGATTTGTACTGTATCCGCTTTCGAATAAGTGATCAACGATTAGCAACGCGGTTAATCGACCGCAGGCACCGCAACTACACTGGATTAGATCAGTACAGTGAGAACTGTCCAGCACTGGTTTAACAATCTCGATAGGAAGCAGAAGTATCCATTTTCTAATGAGAATTTAGCCTCACGGAACTGTCGGATTTGACGGAGCCTTCAAATTCCTCTGAATCCGCAGCGAACCATTATCGTAGTAGTGGTGATCGCACAGTGCACGAGTAGACCGTTCATAAGATGAATATATATGAGATAAAACACATCTGTTTCGATAGTGCTTGGTAATTATTCTATACCGTCTTATGCAGTATGCAGTTCCTTTATGAAAGCGACTGAATATTTCTAAATTGAAGGCGCATGCTGTTAATTAATTGGATTAATTAGTTGGATTAATTTTGATACTCAACTCACATTGACAAACAGCAACAATTTTAATCCGTCCATTGTTGTTGTCAGTCAGTTTGGGAGAGGTTTTCAGGTTAAACACAACACGAGTGACTGTCAAACAATTTGTTTTTCTAAGACTCTTAACCTATCTCAACCATCCGCCGAGTGCTATTAGCGAATGACTGTTCGCCACTTGCGCACAATGAAGAAAGACTACAACAGCCATCGCGTCTGCATAAAAAATAATTTGGCTAAACATTAAAAAAATATAATATTTTCTGTTTTGGAAAGCAGCATAGTATGCGAGATTCACGCCTAGAATAAAGTTGATTGGGAATATAATACGCATCTGCCTGGATATTTACTTCTTGAACATTACCCCGTCGCAATAGACAGTGAGTTCGTCTTATCATGGCGTGCGCTCAGTTTAGAATGTTTGTTCTGCATGCACAGTAAACGCTGTTGAGCTCGCATTACTCTACTGAACGATATTCTGATGACGAACTATCTTTGGTACAGAAACCAGTTACGCAGTTCTCATTAAAGTCAAACTGGGATGAATCTGTTCATATGGTAAGTAAGAAATATTATAATGTTCAAAAGCAGTGTAATTAAGGCGTACTTCAAATCAAATTGTAACACAGTATTATTCAACCAGATCAAAAGAGGACATACATGTGAACCCCATTTCACAACACTATGTTAATCTCGCCGGGTTACCAGAAACTTCGTTTACAACAACTAACCTCAAATCTTTAGCAAGGATGTCTAGGAGAAGACAACAAACCCAGATATCCTCTATTGTTGCATTCCGTTCCAGTTGTTGGTTTGTAACTAAGTGTTTATCTATCAAGCTATATAACCGCTACACTCCGCATTATCTATAACGCAGGTTGATTTCTCTAGGCTTATGAAAAACGTGTAAAGTACTCATGTGATTACGCCAGTGATTTAGCTTTGATATTGTATGCAACCAGCAATGACGCATAAGAGTCCATCCGCGACTCAGTATAGCTAGTTCCACCCTGTCACTTCCCGATTGGACTAATGTTAGAACACTTGCAAGGCTTTATCTCTAATAACAAGGTAGTTCCTCAATCTTTAGTGGTGCAGTAAGGATTTCATATTAGACGAACTCCTGATCGGCGACTGTTCATCGGTCATCTCAAACAGGTCGATGTTCAGATACCTGCCTATCCTCGCCGGTCGAGTTTACACCAGAAAAGATTATACGGACGGAAAGTGTGATTACAAGTAAAGTCATCATGACAGCATGCATCCGCGTGCGTACCCAGACTTCCGTCAATATAATGTATAATCACAACGCAGATGCCACAATCCACGTCCTCTTAGAGATGTTGAATACTCTGTACATGTTTACGATTGTAGATGGTGAAAAGCAAATTCATCTCGTAGGTTTTATGTATTCTACAGGGAATTATACCAAGCTCACTTCACACACTCAGTTATGTGCTCAATTCCGTGCAACCGGCAATGTGCATAAAATACATAATATGAGGAAGAGTCGTTTAACATAAGAACGGCAAAACAGATTTTTTGTTTGAAGGACAATTAACACTGCGACTGTAAGACAATTGTAACCTGAACGACAGTTAGAAGCGCAGAGAACACAGGACCTGAAATGTCAATATTTGTATACTTTTCTGTAGAAACGCAGATCAGAAATCCAATAACCTCCTGTGTTGTCCATTTATTGCTTGCTTTGAATCCATTAGAAATATGAAAATTTGTCAGAAAAACAATGGTGCATCACATATGACACAATACTTTTATTTTGATATATGCCAGAAAACAAAAAGAGTAGTGAAAGATTCATGAATCTACTGGTTGATTTTGCCCACATTTTACAAGCTTTTCATAAATAAAATTAAACCTAGAAAATGAGAATTAAAGAATTGCGTGTCAAGTCATGAATATCTTACTCATTTTTTCTCAGACATACATAGAACATCAAGTTTCAATAAGGATTGTGTGGAAATGTGGACAGCAAGTGGAATGTGTGATAAGATGTTATGTGTACGCTTAGTATGTTTCACTTAGGATATATTTATGTATGCATTTAGTTATATTTACCTTGAATTTTGTTTCCTAGACCAAAGAGTTGGACAATTCGACAACGTCGTAACAGGAGGCACATTAAGACTGCTTCAAGCGAACAGCTTAACGTGAAGTGTATTACCAACTGTACAAAATAGCCCATGACTCACAATTGAACTTGAGTGAATTACAAATATTTGCATCTAATTGGGGTAGATTTTATCGCTCATTGCACGCGATAACTCGTTGCATTCAAAAATATGTTTAACAGTTGAATACGAGGTGAATGATCGGTTAATCTTATTTGATTTGTTACTCGTATGACGTCACACAAGTTTAACAGGGAGACAATTTTACCTGCCACTGCTGGTCAGTACTTGCATTTGTATGGCATATCACAAAGGGAGTACAGTCATGCATTATCCGGTTCTCTATTCGCGCCCCAGCGTAATTTAGTTCTCGAACAGAACTTGCGGACCACAATTCAAATGATTTAATTCAGACCTTTGCATACTTGGTCTAAATCAGTGCCTGCTTCGATCGGTTTGTTAACTAGGTACTATATATGTGCAACAAGAAATAAATGAAACTGATTTTCAAATGGCAGTTCTTTATTTGTTTTGTTAGCTTGCTAACAGGCATTTTATTCAGAGTTTTCAATGGTGGCTGTTATATGATTCGTGTTGGAAATGAGTGTGCGGATTGTCGTCTCGCAATGTCTTCTTCCATTCCGCTTTTACAATGAATGTCAGCAACCATGACTGATTGTGCTATCATGCAATGCTCCGCTGTCTGTTCTCATGATTACGACCGACACGGTTGATAATGCCATGATATTCAGACAGACACGCTGAGAATGTAGTCGGCGGTACCTATAGCAGAGGATGGGTGAGCTCATACGTTCTCTAGTATGTAATGACTGTCTTCTTCGTCTGAGTCATCATCCGATTGACCTGATTTCACCATAGCTTCACACTTTTGGGTACTTTCATTCACGAGATCTAACGTAATCGTTGGAACACAACAATTAATGTGAAGGTTCGCACTTTTGCAGATCGTGAGTTCAAATCGTGCGTATTATAATCACTATCTATTTGACCCTCAAGATGCAGCTTAACAGTGTATTTACATCTGAACTCGTTATTTCTCTCAGTAGTACCTGTCGAAGTATCATCATACTTAAGTTACTGTAGTTGTGAAATGATCTTCGTCTCATAAATCAATGATTGACTGCCAAATGATTTCAAAACATGTTCAGAGTACTCTCTTGATACGTGACCCGTGGTACTATTCACGTTTTTAATGATACCCAGCAAAACTTATGACACAGATATGTCGTTGTTGTGATAGCATATTGCCAAATCTTCCGGCTCGTCATCTACTCCGGAGTATAGATAATATACTTCCGCTTGTACACATAAAGTAGGTCTCTTACAAGTGGCCAGAATTTTAGTCGCGACATTGACACAATTTGGACTGGACGTCACAACAGATTATATTCACACATTTCCGTACAAGGTCAATAAAGTGGTGCTTTAGATGTGCAAAAACACTCGCAATATTTTAGGCAATGGTATACAGTTGTGTTAACACTGTCCGTACACCAAGAAACGCGATCTGAAGTGGCCAAAGTTAGGACTGATATGGACATCCAGCAATACAAATGTTGAATATACTGCTGAACAGGTGTCGATGTAAATGAAGGCACCGTCCTTATTGAGAAGTATGGTGGCACATACTTTTCTCACGATGAGTGAAAGGACGTATTACGAAGGACCTATGCTTGGGCCACAGACAGTGCGAACAATGGCTGCAAAATGTGTTTCCTGAGAGTTAGATGCGTGTCTTTTACTGGCAATGGTGATTTCAGCTTATAAGAATCCGACAAACACTAACTAGAGAGAACGGTATGATTCGACGTAGCGCTCGGTAGCATTCTTATGTTTAGGGGTTACTTTAACCAATAAAATCATACTGGAAAACTTGCCCAAGGTCTCAGTTCGTCCTTTGTTGTTGCCCCTCATTTACCCGAGGCGCTCACCTTAAACACCACATGAATATCTGATATGATAATGTTATGACTCTTCAACACCATTTCATCACCTGCCGGATGTAGTTTGCAAGTGTTTGTTGTTAAGTTGCATAAACTGGAGAGGGACTGCAACATACCATCACGACTATTACGCTTGCACAGAAAATAATTCGGCTAAACTGAAATATTTTCTTTCTTGGAAAGCGCCAGAATTGTCTGCAAGATTGACGTTAAGAATAAAACTGACTAGGAATATTATGTGCATTTCCTATACGCCTCCTATATGAGCATCGAACTGTTGTGCTGAGCATCCTAGTTTTCTTTTGGAAATGAATATCAGAATGTCGTCCATTTCATTCGTTTTATCATTCCGATTTTATAATAAAAGTGGGCATCCAGAGCTGAATACGTTTCTATGAACTGATTGCTCATTTGTTTTCCTGATTACAACCGACATGGCTGATAACAATTTGATGGGAAGATAGGTTCGCTAAGCCTGTTGTCGGCGGTATCTGTAGCCAAGGATTAGTAATACTGTGAACTCGTAGTCTAAGTGCACGTCATATTGCCCGGCACTCTCACAAGCGAAATCGTTTGTTTGCGGACCACGAGTTTCAGTTGTACACATTGTGGTCACCCTCCGTTTAGCCTTCTAGATTCAGCTTAACAAATTGTTCACACCTGAACTCATTATTTCTTCAAAAAATAACGTTTCATACTATCAGTAACATTACATTACTTTACTAATGGAACGATCTCTGTCCTATGGTTCAGATAATGCGTGATTTAACGGTAGGATGGAATCTCAGCGAAATACATACACAATTCTTGAGGGTCCAGGGTTAAAAAGGGCGGGGCGGGAGTCTTCCATAAAGCAGGAAGATAAACTGATGGGCGTGTGTTGCATCTAGGGGTTATCTACTTGCAAATTTGAATGTGAGGCTCAACTTGATAGGATGAGAGTGTATTGTGTAATTTGCATACCATAGCACTACATTCAGCTGTTACTTTCTGTGCACGATCGCTCATTTTCTGAAATATGGCGTTTTGATTTGTTGAACACTTCCACTAATACGGATCTCAAATGATACCCAAGAATTACCCGAACAGTTAGCTATTTGGCGAAATATTCTCGAAATAATCATTCTTCACAGGTCGTCATGCATGATTCTCTACATTTGTAACCTGATCGGCAATTGGTAACGATATTACGCAATTTCAAGCCATAACATCTCTTCATTCATCGGAAGTTTAATCTGTAAGCAACATCATTTGTACAACCATAATCTACTTTTCACTGAATGTGTTTGTATACCATGTTTCGCATTTGATAATGGTTGACTGTATAACCGATTCACTGCTGTCCACGCGATTTTAATGTATCGATTAGTTACAGCTGGACAAGTTCGGGAATAGTCTCCGCTAATTCCACGTCACGTGACAATCACTATTAGATCCAGTATTTAAAATTGTAACAGTTGCCTCAAATAACTGGAATAGTTGATGTTATCTAATTAAGGAAGAACCAGGAACAAAACTCCAACGGTTGCCGACATGTTAAATACAATGTAATGACTTGATTAACTTTTTTGAAGCAAAGTTGGTTTGTAATGTTTATTCTTCTTGTTCGATTTGCTTTCCCCTAATACCAACGCAAGCACTGAATTTATCCAAAAACAAAGGGCTGTATATGCGTTATCCTTATGCTGTTTCTTAATATGTAAGTCTGGCTATGAGAGATAAGAATAAACGACTCGATTTGATTGGACGAGCAGGACAGAGATTTGGGTTTGTGAAAACCCAACGGTTGGTGTTCAGCTTTCTTTAACAGCAAGTGCTTGGAACATAGTAAGGAACCAACTGGTAAATTTGCAAAGTTCAATTGCATACTAGTGAGACATGTTACATTTCTGAGGAACATACTTTCACCAAATATTTCCAAAGCTGCAGAAGTGGACACTACTTTGTGTAATTCGGTCGAGTACATGTATTGCTCCAGTTGACAATTTATACAGGCCGAAATGTCACGCGAATAAAACGGACTGTGGTCATGATATCCTAGTTAAACAAGGCTTGAATATAACGGTGGATTGCAAATCTAACGCTGCGATTTTCGTTAGTTTGAACTGCAGTGCCTTAACGAAGCTACCGTTTAGTGACTCCACATAAGCGTGTGAAACCGATACATCAAAAACTCGTCCCATCCCAAAAATATTGATGTGCATATATCGTCTGCTTCGACCACTATAAGGAGCGACAGTCGTCATCTAGTGATGCAAAAAAAATATCGCATTTGGTAGGTGAATTTTAGAAATAGTTTGTATTATTGCAGTTTACAGACACCTGTGAATAGCCCGTATTAATTAAAATTGTTAACTGAATTCCAAAAGCACACCTGCTGAAACAATCATCATCATTCACAACGAACTGATTTATAGTTTGCGAGTTTGCCAACGAGGATGTTCCTCCATCACGCTTTTAATCCATGGTATGTAATCAGCAACGCTTGTGTGGATGCCCGGAAAATCAGGCAGTGCATTTCTGCGACCGAACGAGACCACGCCCATCACGTGCCACTGACCCTTGACTTGACACATCAAAGGACCACCCGAATCGAACTGAAGAAACATTGTGAGTTGGATACAGACGAGCATTAGTAAGGTTCAAAACGCTCAGGGGGTTATATAAAATTGTACGGGGTGCCCATTTGTGCCGACGCAAACTAGGGCTATGACTGCTTACCATAAGCCTATTAATCTAAGTCGACAACACTAACAATAATCCAAGTTGGCCAGTCTGTTCCTTTTAATCACTGCATTGAATGCAGGAGAAAGCAGTCCACGTATCGGTAATTATTTTGTCGACTTCTTGTCAGTTTTAAAGGAATGATTCTATCTTAAGCATACAAAGTTGGTTATTGCTGACCGCGGTTTCAAAAATTGATGGGGTCTTAGGCAGTTTTCACTGTATAGTTTACATAAAAACCAGAACAGCACCTTTGGTTTCAAGCGTAAGAATTCTGCGTAATTTATGTAAGGTTATAGAGAATTTATTCCGAGTTGAATTTGGCAGTTTTCCGGAATACTGTTTCGGAAGATTTTTACAAGTGAACACATGATTTGACTGGTGTTAGCTAGAAATGAGAGATGAACAACAAAATCACTTAAAGTTAACCGACATGTCGTGGAGATCTATTTGTATTGTATAATCGAGTGGAGAGCGAAAATTCACTTGGTTGACTTACAGCAATCTGACACGGACTGAAAAAGATTCCATCAAGAATGCTACCGTTGTATTAATCAAACGAAAACCGCGACCAATTATGAAAAACAAAAACAATCTTCCGCCAGCACACCGAATTATGCCACGGATTACCGCACCTAGAAGAAAAATTCCTTTGGTCCTTTTAATCTAAGTGCCTTTTGTTCTGATCACACGTTTCTATTCCCAACTCGGTCAGGGAACATTCACGGTTAGGAGAAATCCCACCTATACATTTAAACTTCAAACCACGTTTATCGCAGACGCTCTGGTAACCTTTCAACCCTTAACAATGCTTGTGCCTTGACATTTACTGAAGAGAACATTACAAGTGCACATGCAATTAAACTGATCAGGTACGTAGGGATAGATAAGATCTCTTTACCAAGAGAGGTGATCGGAAGCCATCTAAAATGACTACGACTGCGTTTTCATGGTTGACACAAAAGATGATCGAGTAACTTACATTGCGTGAACCCCTACCGCCTACTGGGTGACCCGCACAAATGATGCTTTCTGGTAAAATTTCTCCTATAGGCTTATGATGGGATATTGGCGTGGCACAGTTTTCTCTACATTTATCCGTTGAAAAGATGATGAGCTCAATGTGCTTCAGCGTAGTCGCAATATTCGTTGCGCCTGCAACACAAATGAAGGGATAGCATTAACTTTGGCTTTAATGATATGAAAACTGACGTAAAAATATTGTGTCTTTTACAATCTACATTGTTGTCATGCAATGTGGAAGGTCGACTGCATAGAACTTTAGGTGAGTAATGAAGGCAAATTAATCTTTCTGGATTGGAGTAAAATGGGTGCGTTTCGTGCAGAAAAGTATCGTTGGATACTGACAGTAAATTATCATCGAGCTAACTACAACCAACCTCCGTTTCTTTCCTGGCTAATTTACTACCGTGAAGATGGTCATTTTGGTCAGATCATGAGGAAATTTTTATTATCTCGCGAATATCGGGGTAAAATAACACCACAGCTGTGCATATTGTTTTACGGGTGTTCATCGTAAGAGTTTATCTACAGTACCCTATGGTCATTCGTGGATATACAAATCAGAAATTTCATGTAAGACCGGGTTGAATGAAAAACGGAAATATTAGAATAGTAAAAGCTTCCAGTGATTGGAGTGGATGTTAGTGCATGATTTTTACACAGTTTTCCACCAACGTCTTTGCCATTCACCAAACTATCCAGGAGGTGGACGCTGATGAGCAAGTTTTTCACAAAAAAGCATTAACAAGGACGCTACCAAACCGGGGGTCGGTTGGCTAAAACGAATACATTATTTGCGCCATAGATTCAAGTGTACATCGATAGTCACTAAGGAGTTCAAGAGTGGGCAAGCAGCTGCCCGGTGTGATGATTTTATTTTTTTCAGGTATTTCAGAGATTGTTATTTGAAACGTCATCAGGTTGAGTACGGTGACGTCATGGGTGTCATTGTATCCACAACTATCATATATCATGGTGCTCCCTATCAAAACCTAACTGTGACAGTGGCATCGATACCGATGAGGATTTATCCATTCAGACTTTACGGACTACGGACATGTCTGTGGAATAGGACACAATTGATTCCAAGTAAGGTGATTCGATTCGAGCGGTGATTAACTTCAATTCAACAAGTGGAATTCCGTTTCAGATTCACAGGTATACTCCACCAAATTAATGTCTCATTCCCTTGTTCTGTTGTGCTTGAGTCAGTCACAAAAAGTAACAAAAAGTTATAGTATTCGGATTTATTTTCATTTATCGAGAACCACAATCATTTACTCTATCAACATGGACTTACCGTGAGTCTGGTGTCCCCATCCAGCACTGATACATCCGGTATCGGCTGTGACTTCGTCTCCAAGTTCCGGTAGGCATGCGATATTTACGTACTCATGTAACCGAACTGGATCTTTTTATTTGATCAGGGCAATGTTGCCCCCTGATAATACTTCCGCTGATAAGCATAATGACATATTCGATAATGTCAGTACAATTTATAGCAACTCAGATTGGTTTTAGAACCCATGTACAACAGTTACAACTCAAAATGATTCGGTGAAACATTAGCGGTCATTAAGATATATGGATAAAATATTATACCTTCTAAACAAAAAATAATTTTTCCGCTATGAAATTCATTGGCGCAAGCAAATTGTGAAACACTTAACTGTATTCACTAGGAGACCGTGATCAGAAAAGAAAGGCGTGTTTTCTCAAAATCAGAAGCAGCCTTTGATGGATGACTTTGGGCGAATCGGGTGATACTGATGGAATACTCGTGGTGGAATCACAAACGAATTCATATTTTCGACTTAACTTCACTAAAGTGACTTATTCAATTCGCTTTGACTAGTTACTCGCAGAGGCTTTCTAGTTTAACAACACAATTATGGCTATGTTTCTTCGGTCAATAAAGACGATCCGTCAAATTCGTGTTAATATTGGGGTGTACTATAATGACTAACGCTATTACTGGACATGAGCCATCAAAGGATGTCACCTAACCGGAAATAGGCAGAATACAAAGAAGGACTTCTCTACTCTGAAAATGACGTTATTAGAACCCTCACTCGACTAACATTAGTTGTTCGTTTCAACAAGCTAGCAGGCTGGAAGCAAAAGAATAACTTTTCATAACTCAGCCAAACTTAGGCCATTTTAATCCGTTCCAGTGTGAGAGCATTAACTCCTCTCTGGCGTGTTCAAGTCTCAACAACGAGTCTACCAAACTGCATCGTCTTCAATGACTCCGCTATGGATTCTAGTTTCTGATTATTAGCAGAATGACTGAATAACATCGTAGTCAACCAACAAAAATAGTAAGCAGACTGCAGGCATGGAGTCACTCTTGGGATCAGTAAAAATTTGCTGAAACTTGGAGTAAAAAGGATGACCTAGTCGGTACCGTCCATTATGATCTCAGATATTATCAATAATTCGAGGGTACATAATGTTAGGACTTGATCATTTGTAACCTACCATTATAAAGAGGATGTGTTTCGACGTACTCCACCGAGATCTCGTAATGTGGTATCGAGTCATCGAGCATATCGTGCTCGCCAATGCGGACAGTCCACCGTCGAGGATCCACGGTCACGCCGACCAGATTATCACTTGATGGAGTTAGAAAAAATACAGTAGATATTACAAGTATAAT
This sequence comes from Paragonimus skrjabini miyazakii, assembly GCA_014338405.1. NCBI lineage: Eukaryota > Metazoa > Platyhelminthes > Trematoda > Plagiorchiida > Troglotrematidae > Paragonimus > Paragonimus skrjabini miyazakii. The sequence continues at coordinate 179,252 of JTDE01000653.1, forward strand.
GAGCACTTATCCACTAGCTGGTGGGCAAACTCAAATGGATTAATCTATAGTCCATTAATTTGAGCAAAATAACGTTATAAAGAAACGAAATGCAGTAAAAAGTGCTGCAAAGGGACTTCATCGTGTATCAGTGAATCGACGTCTAACATACTGTGCTGTTAACGTATATTGTTTAGCTCATTTTAAGATATCACCATTGTGTCGCCGTAATGGGCAAGCTCGTTACGACCGGGTACTCAATTCACAACGAACCAGTGGTCATGTGAAACATTTAGATACAAATCGCTTAATCAGACAATGTATCTATTTTGTTGCAGTGACCTGTGACAAACAGTAACTTATGCTTGATTGTGTTTTCTAGCAGAAACAGATCTCCTTCGTTGACAGTAGAATGATGAGTCTATTGTAACACTTGAGGTTTGAACGTCAAACTAAAATTATTCGACTTTTTACCATGTCAGTTTAGATTGCGCTGAAGGTAGAAAAAATCGAGAGGCTGACAAAATATCCAGATGAATCAGCGCAAATTATTTGAGTGTAAGTGCAAGTGACTGGAGGAAACCAAATTCAGAATCGTCGTGAAAACAGTGGCTACATTATTAGTGTTCATTTTAATTTAGAAGAGATACATTGGCGAAAAGTCTGGATTTCGATTGGATTCAAACCGGCGACAGCTACTTCGCAGTGGCTTCGTAGCTCAGCTGGTAGAGCATTTGCCGCGTTTGGATATGTTGTTTCTGTCGCTGGTTCGAATCCAGCCGAAGTCCAGATTTTTCGGAAATGGATCTCTTCTAAATTATTGAATCCGCCAAAGTACTTATCAGTAATTATTTTTCATTGTCAATTTACTGAGAAACTAGCTGTGACAGATAGATCACAAAGGTGAAAATATATCGATCCGTCCGGTTTATTGTGTACAAGGGTGTTAGGTGTAAAATATCGAGAACCGTCGACGGAATTCGCTTCAAATGGAGATTTATTTGCCGCATAAGCATCAACGGCTTGTTGAAACGTTTGATGAAAATTGATGGAGACTAGCCATGGCCATTCACCTTGCATTGAGGTCTTGCCACCGATGATGCGTTTCCCCAGCCTCCCTGTCTGTGAGTTCTTACTCAAACCAGAGTTGTCTGACCAGGCCATGTTTAGAGCATTTCTCCCACAGTATTCTTGAGTACGTTCTGCATGTAAATTGATTTTAAATTATTCACAAATTCAACACCTTCTGGGAGTAGTTAGATGGATAACATTGGAACTTGTGAACACTACGTGTGTTTTCGCACAAAGAAAACCGTTCTGACAGGTGTTTTGCTACGTAACTGCAGCCAAGACAATTCCTTCCCTAATTTAAGTTGCCTCAAGCTGAGTGTATTGCAATAATCTTTCAAATTTGCGCATGCCTACACGATGTTTTGCATTGTCCTGGGTTAGTGTCTAACCTGCCCATTTTCACGTTTACCGAGCTTCGGGTTAATATCAGTAGGATTTGAATATAATCTGCATGTATGCTGCTTACGTCAACAACAGGTATAATAGTTTTCACGCTGAATAGCATCCACGGTTGGTCGCACACTTTGCATTCAAATAAACATGCCTCTCAGACAACGCCAATAGGATGAATCAGAATTGAGTTTCGCTTTATTCGACCTCGTCAATAATGCATACCCTCGTCTGGGTTGTATTTGGGAAAAACTGAGACTGTTTATTCATTCGGCAAGGCCTTGATCCCGAATTTATCCTAGACCCACTATATTCATTGAGCCAACTGAACAATTATTAGATACCCGAATGCAGATTCATACTGTGTCACTCACGTGCTCGTTGTGTTGGTGCCCGGTAAAGGCAAATACAATATTTGTTAGATAATTCCCACGTTATCCGATGGAAATTACTGCGAAAACAGTTTATCGAACAGTCTGCTTTCGTCGTCCGACCGGTTACAAAACATTTCATCATTTCCCCATAAATATGAGTTGAGTAAAATCGTGATTAGTTTGTTCCAACCACATCATACATCACTTGGAGGAGAGTTCATTGGTTAAGCTTCCATCCGGATGTGTCAAGTGATTAAACGGGGTGGTAGCAACCATAGGCTTGGACAATGTTTTTCGAGAATACAACTGTGGATTACGCAACCGAACTTCGATAGCTTCCACGGTGGCAAGTATCCAGTCTTTAACTCTTATAGACTGACGGCTGGGTAAGCGAAAAATGAGTTGGAACGCAACATGTTGTGAGATTTGGTGCCCTGAGTCAATAGTCTGCACTAAAATTGCAACCGAAATAGGCTTCGTCTCGCCGTTAGCCAGCCATGCTGGTAGTTTTCATATATCTGACTCTGGTTGTTGAATCCTGATACATCGAAGGGTTTACCACACACCTTCTTGATGTCAGAAGTTTGGCACATTTTCACGTATCAATACAAATAACTTATGGTCAGAGCAGTCTCTTTTAATTTGAAGCACACACAAAGGTTGCCTTTAAAATGTTAGTCGTATTGATTCAAATAGAACAGATCGCGGCAACTAACTATTTTCCAAACACTACCAACCGTCTTTCCACGTTGATTTATTCCCTTTGTATCTCCTGGATAATCCACTTTGAACGGTTGTCACTCAGTCCGTAACATCTAAGACGTCTTGTACAAGAAACGTACTCGGTCTCGTGAGGTCTATTCCCATCCATTTTGTTTTAGTTTAGACCGTTATTTTAGCATGCAGAACAGTCAGCTTCACGTCAGCCTGTTTTGCGTTATGACGCGCATTAAGTTTCACATGTGGTCATCTAATTTGAAAGCAATGTGTTTCAAGACCAACACCGATTTATTTTGCATCAATTTAAAATTGTACTGTAAATTAACAACACAAAACGTTAAGTTGTCAATATGAAACATTTGTGAGAGATGGATAACTTATCAAGCCATGTTTGCTATGTCACTTTCTGAAACACAGATGTTGTCTGCTGCATCATGATATATAGACCAGATTGCAGAAAACTGTCTGAAATTTTGGTCATTTCAGTAGAATTAGACGGCGGTTATCAGCGTAATGCACTAATGTTTGTGCAGTGGATCTAAACACTATACAAAATTCAGGTATGAACACGAGATCAAAAAGGTGATAAAAATGGAAATGATCGACTGACAATAATTCGTTAAAGTGCTTTGATTTAGAATTCCACTACACCAAATGCAGTATCCAATAGGCAAAATCCGTCGTGTCGTTCCTAATTAATGTTGGAGGTCACAACTGAGGTAATTCCAATGACAGATAAATAAGGAACTTTGCCGCAATAGTCGCTTGGTTCCATTAGCTTCTAACTCTCCAAAATTCAGTGCACCAGCGACACCGAACGCAGAGAGAACGCAAGGCTCGTGAACAGAGGAGTGAGTGAGTTGTGTTTACTGATTACTGCTTAGTTCGATTAATTTGGGTTAAACGTTCGCTGTATATGTGAAGTTGAGGAAAGTGAAAAGTGCGAATAACAATCAGAATTTTGAAACAGAAAATAGTGTACAAAACATTACATATGCAAAGCGCTCATTTCATTGAAAAACCAAACACTATTTTTGGTTTGTTGAATTGGCGTTACTTTGTTCATTCCATTGTTGTCAGTTACAAAAATTTGACCCTTAGCATTTACGTTTATATCATAACTGCGTTTTGTGAAATGAGTAAGTCGCAAATGCGATTAAGATGAAAGGACCACACAACGTTAACCATAACTCACTTGTTTGATAAACCAAATGTGATTTAGACTAAAACGTAAGATTATGAATTCAGTTGGATAGTATGAGTGGTTTACTCCGTTCATCAGATAATGCGAAATATGAGAGAAAATGCCGTGTTAGTTATTTACCATTTGAAAGATTTTAACCGCGATGGTTGCAACTAACTTTGGAACCTGGTTTGTTCGGTTTGTCCAATGACGAAGATTATGTTGTTTCAGCAAGTTCTCATAATAATTACGGCGATCGGAGACCGTGTGCATGAATATGAATTGATGAAGCCTGCACAGCTAGCTCATCAGCTATCTACACACACTGCATTGTTGATTCTATCTTTGCTTAAACACTCCAACCCAACATTATAACGGTATGAAACGCACCCTTTGTGTAATTGATTAGTTTACAATATCTGCCCTAAGCTAATCGGAGATAAATCGCCTGCCTGTAATCAACTTATTCCCAAGATACACATTTCTCATGAATTGCACCATACTTGCCAAACTAGAAAATTCTACTTGAGCTATTCAGGCTAAATATCGAGTAGAGAATTCTGCACTTTCGAACGATCAAGAACTGACACTTGATTTGAACATCAAAAATAAAATACTAGGTGTAACGTACACAAATATTTTTGAATATAACTTGCAAACATATAGCCATTGTCAGTTAAGCTTGCTATTTAGTTCTTTTTCAGTTTATAAACACAAATGATAAGTAACTTACTGAATTCCACCTGAAAGCATGGCTCACTGAAACTAGTAATATTGTTAGAAAACAGCCACGAATAAAGCCTTGCATGTGCGTATAACCGTTTAGCATCTATATGCCGTTTTTGCCGCCCCCAACCTAATTACATATCTCGGTTTGTCCACTTCCGCTAGCAATACCATTTTGTACTCTCATTGGACAACGTTCTAGGCAGTGGACGAAATAGAAATCAGTCCGCTTTTTGACTGGCCACTGTCACAAATTGAAGGCTTTGAGCAAAATCTATAGTGTTTCATCCACATTCACGTGAAACTACTGTCTTTCATTTATCAGCTGACACTAATAATTTGGTAGAACAGTAAATTTCAGGAGATTTTAGGGGAATAATTAATCTGAAGGAGATATTCACAAGTACCGGAAGGTTTTGATGTGCGTAAATTGAACATCGCTCACAATCCAGCAAAGCTTTCGAGTTTACATATGCTTTTCGTTTAGCCCCTTTCGAATGCTACGATCAAAAACAAATACTGTCGTTCGAACTACTGAAAACGACTATTAGAATGCAAAGTTTATGGCTTATGTTTCGTTTTACGACTGAGTGTAATTTCGAAACCACAGATTGTGACTTCTTCGCCTTGAATTCGGACATGAGAAACACGGACTGGTTTCGCATGATTTTGCAGTTGGGCGATATTTGCTGGATATTTGTCATTATGTAATGCAGAACCGTCGAACCAACAAAGTAACTAACACACTAATGCTAATCGCTCCATTACCAACCACCAGCTTAATGGGTGAATAATTTTTGACACTCTTGGCACGCACTTGTGTTGAGCAATCCTTCTCAAATGATATAACCATAGGTGCCCTTAAGAGCACGTTTTGACGCAGTCGATAAAAAGCAGCCTACTGTAGGGAACGCCACCTGTTCTGAATGTACAGGATGTCAATGAACCAGTTTTTTTGTCATGGAGGACAAAACACAACAGTGTTCTTGCCACCGTTTATTCAACCGTTGTTCCGCTGGTGGACAAATTTATCCCGTTCAATTGTTTTGTTGTTTTATTTATGGTTGCGATTTCCTAATATTTTGTTTGTACAGCAAAATGACAATTTCTACAGTATAGATTTGACCCTTGAGGGACACTACAATCTGTTAGCTCGTTGGTTGGAAATGAACAACAATACGGGTTTCAGTCGTTTGTTTCTAGCCAACTACTACAAGTAGGACATACTTGTTTCCTGGACGCCAGTTCGATTTACTAATATTGACCAGTTACGTGTGACCCTATCGTATGAACTGTCTTGTGCACGTCTTCTGTCTTCTGTTGCCGCAGCAAAATTGCTGCAGACCATAGGCGGCCAGCCGGTACGGCAACAATACTGGGGCATGCAGGCAAGATATGTGAAGTCAAAATGACCAAAACTTCCAGATGACGCAAATGAAGCAGATAAGATGGTATCCTGTCTTGACCAAATGGTCGTCAGTGGCGTGTAAACAGTTAAAAGAACGTTAGCAAGTATTAGCAAAAACTATCAGAAACTACAAATTTCAGAGGGGTACGTATTAAAAGAGTAAGTAAACTAAGAAAAAACTGGCATATATTTATCAGTAAATATGATTGACTTTGGTTGAAAAAATACACAAACGTTAATCAATCTCTAATTTTCACTCGTCTTGTGAGGATAACTGATATAAACGTGATAGGTGTCATAAATTCTGACCCATATTGTATTCACAATTCGGGAAAACACATCGGACGATGCTAGTATCAAGAGTAAAAAGGTAGGTCGGACTGTGTCCATTTAAGCGTGTCTTGGTGTACGACCAAAATATATGTGTTGTGAGCGAAAAAGGCGGTTGGCACAAGGGTCGTTTATTTGATAAAGCAACACATGGGTTAAGCGTTTAAACAGAACCACAAACAAAACCACTCATTTGCACGCGGTACTTGGTCCCAGAACCGTCCCCGTTGTTACAAACACTAATGTTCAGTTGCTTTACGTAGCAAGGACCATTTTGGGCGATGCTGCACTCCGATGTTTATTCCTGCATTTTTCCTGCGGCATGTTCGATGTCAAAATATATGCTCTGGCCCTACTACTGAATAGCCGTAGTGTGTGAGTAGTATATTACGATCGCTCATCCTCATTACACACCTCCACCCGCAAAGATGGTTCCAGCTACAACGAAGGCCGTTCAGGTTCTCTTGAAGTGGTTACTGGGAAGGGACCCGTTACGTCCAGCGACCATAATTCCCCAATCTCACCGACCGGAATTGGTTGTGTAGGATACTGAATGGGGTAACTGGAACTCCTCAGCAGCTGACACTGCTGACCCGCCAGCACATAATTATTCACGTCCTTTATCATTCCCGGCCAGCATGCCTTTTGCCTCAGCATTTTATAAGTTCAGTGACGTCCCGTATGAGCCAACTGATGACATTCCTTCACAACTGCCTCTCTCAACCTCGTCGGTATCACAGGCACGCTTATTCCATCCCCCAGTTTGCGCATTAAAATTCCCGCGCAATTCTACCGCAAGTCTGACCAACGCGTTCTGTAAAATTTCACCTCCTGAATTTCCTCGTTCCCTGGTGGTTGTTCTCTCGATAAAAACTGATCAATCACCACTTGGATTGTCGGGTCCGTCTTCTGCGCTGCCTGTAACTTCCCGGGGTTGTTCTCCAGTTCAGTACTGTTGACTCTAATCACGTCCTTGTGGACCCCATTCATGTGCTGCGTTCGGGAAAGCAGATCGGGAACATAGTTCTCTTTTCTAGCTACATGGCGAATTGTGAAATCACACTCCTGTAATCGCAATGCCCAACGAGTCAGCTTCCCTCGAGGAACCTTCGCCGATTTCATCAACTCTAACGGCTTGTGATCAGTCTGCACATGGAAACGTCGGCCGAGCAAGTACGATCCCCAATTTTCCAATGTCCATACGATCGCCAAACCCACCCTCTCTGTCGTTGAGTAGTTTCGTTTGGCAGAAGTTAATACTCGGCTGGCATATTCCACAATACCGCCTTCCTGCTTCGGTACAGCCCAGATTTCCACATCGCTCGCGTCTGTCGTAACAACAAAGCTCTGTCTAGTCACTGGCAGCTTCAGGGTCAGCTGACCCTACTTCAATGATTGTTGGATCTCGATGAACGCCTGACTGGCCTTTTGTGTCCACTGAAATCAGCACTTCTTCTTCTTCTTCTTCTTCAGAATTTCGTACGGTGGGCTGACCGGTTCATTAAAGTTTTTGATGAAGCGTCTATAGAATCCGACACGACCGAGAAACTGTCGCAACGTCCTCTTTGAGGTTGGCACTAGAATGGTCTCGATTGTAAGCAATTTCCCAGAAATTGGTTGGACCTCACCTTGACCGACCTTGTGACCGAGTAGTATTACCGTTCGTTTCGCCAGTTGACACTTTGAACTGTTGATTCGCAGGCCGGCTTGTTTAATCTTTTGCAGCGCAGCTGAAACGTGTCCCATATGTTCCGTCTCATTCGCGCTGTAAGTGATGATATGGTCTCTGTAGACAACAGTATGGTTCATTCCTTCCAGCACCTTCGACATCAGCCGTCTGAAAGTAAACGGGGCGCCTGACAACCGAACGGCATACGTTTGAAGCGATATTGTTTTCCTCTCACTGTGAACGCCATTTTGTATTGGTCCGACTGCTTGATTGGAACCTGCCAATATCCAGACCGCAGGTCTAGCACTGTAAATATCTTGGCGTTCTATAGCTTGTTGAGAATCTCTGCCACGGCTGGGACTGCTACCTCTCTATTGACTGTAATCTCAGTGAGTCTTCTGAATTCGACACAAAATCGAAATTTACTACTGGGCTTCCTCACCAACAGAACAGGAGAAATGAATGGGCTATCCTCAATGATTTCCTCCTTCAGCATGTCTTTCACTTGTTGCTCAATTTCCGGCTGCAGGTAAACCGGAGTTCTTCTGGGCCCGAATGGTCGAAATTGGTCCCGCTTGATGGAGATTTCATGTTCAATCCAGTCACAGTAGCCATATGGGTCTTGATCCGTGGTGAACAACTTAAGGAATTCGCATATCACTTCATTCAGCAACCGACTACCAAAGACTGGTATTGCTCCGGGTGCGTACGCTTCAATTTGTCTAAGCTGAGGTTTGCGTTTACTCGATGACGGAACCACTCCATATTTCGTTACAAGTTGACCATGCTTCAAGTCAATCATAGCCTCAGCGCGGTCAAGAAAATCCACTCCAAATATAGTTTAACCTTAGTCGGGGGAAATGTCGAAAGGTTGTTTGACTACGTGACCATCGATTCCGATATCATACTCCGCCACGCCCGTAACTTTGAGTGTAAACCCAACGACCGTTCGAACGACCATCACACACGGCTGAACAGTTTCTTTCGGTCTCGGTCTAATCAATGAACTCGTTGCCCCAGTGTCAATCAAACAGAACTCCGAGCTACCATTGATTTCTATCCTCACCTGAACTGCCGTCTTATCA
>JTDE01000653.1:188286-227112 GCA_014338405.1 Paragonimus skrjabini miyazakii
AGTGAGTGAGTTGTGTTTACTGATTACTGCTTAGTTCGATTAATTTGGGTTAAACGTTCGCTGTATATGTGAAGTTGAGGAAAGTGAAAAGTGCGAATAACAATCAGAATTTTGAAACAGAAAATAGTGTACAAAACATTACATATGCAAAGCGCTCATTTCATTGAAAAACCAAACACTATTTTTGGTTTGTTGAATTGGCGTTACTTTGTTCATTCCATTGTTGTCAGTTACAAAAATTTGACCCTTAGCATTTACGTTTATATCATAACTGCGTTTTGTGAAATGAGTAAGTCGCAAATGCGATTAAGATGAAAGGACCACACAACGTTAACCATAACTCACTTGTTTGATAAACCAAATGTGATTTAGACTAAAACGTAAGATTATGAATTCAGTTGGATAGTATGAGTGGTTTACTCCGTTCATCAGATAATGCGAAATATGAGAGAAAATGCCGTGTTAGTTATTTACCATTTGAAAGATTTTAACCGCGATGGTTGCAACTAACTTTGGAACCTGGTTTGTTCGGTTTGTCCAATGACGAAGATTATGTTGTTTCAGCAAGTTCTCATAATAATTACGGCGATCGGAGACCGTGTGCATGAATATGAATTGATGAAGCCTGCACAGCTAGCTCATCAGCTATCTACACACACTGCATTGTTGATTCTATCTTTGCTTAAACACTCCAACCCAACATTATAACGGTATGAAACGCACCCTTTGTGTAATTGATTAGTTTACAATATCTGCCCTAAGCTAATCGGAGATAAATCGCCTGCCTGTAATCAACTTATTCCCAAGATACACATTTCTCATGAATTGCACCATACTTGCCAAACTAGAAAATTCTACTTGAGCTATTCAGGCTAAATATCGAGTAGAGAATTCTGCACTTTCGAACGATCAAGAACTGACACTTGATTTGAACATCAAAAATAAAATACTAGGTGTAACGTACACAAATATTTTTGAATATAACTTGCAAACATATAGCCATTGTCAGTTAAGCTTGCTATTTAGTTCTTTTTCAGTTTATAAACACAAATGATAAGTAACTTACTGAATTCCACCTGAAAGCATGGCTCACTGAAACTAGTAATATTGTTAGAAAACAGCCACGAATAAAGCCTTGCATGTGCGTATAACCGTTTAGCATCTATATGCCGTTTTTGCCGCCCCCAACCTAATTACATATCTCGGTTTGTCCACTTCCGCTAGCAATACCATTTTGTACTCTCATTGGACAACGTTCTAGGCAGTGGACGAAATAGAAATCAGTCCGCTTTTTGACTGGCCACTGTCACAAATTGAAGGCTTTGAGCAAAATCTATAGTGTTTCATCCACATTCACGTGAAACTACTGTCTTTCATTTATCAGCTGACACTAATAATTTGGTAGAACAGTAAATTTCAGGAGATTTTAGGGGAATAATTAATCTGAAGGAGATATTCACAAGTACCGGAAGGTTTTGATGTGCGTAAATTGAACATCGCTCACAATCCAGCAAAGCTTTCGAGTTTACATATGCTTTTCGTTTAGCCCCTTTCGAATGCTACGATCAAAAACAAATACTGTCGTTCGAACTACTGAAAACGACTATTAGAATGCAAAGTTTATGGCTTATGTTTCGTTTTACGACTGAGTGTAATTTCGAAACCACAGATTGTGACTTCTTCGCCTTGAATTCGGACATGAGAAACACGGACTGGTTTCGCATGATTTTGCAGTTGGGCGATATTTGCTGGATATTTGTCATTATGTAATGCAGAACCGTCGAACCAACAAAGTAACTAACACACTAATGCTAATCGCTCCATTACCAACCACCAGCTTAATGGGTGAATAATTTTTGACACTCTTGGCACGCACTTGTGTTGAGCAATCCTTCTCAAATGATATAACCATAGGTGCCCTTAAGAGCACGTTTTGACGCAGTCGATAAAAAGCAGCCTACTGTAGGGAACGCCACCTGTTCTGAATGTACAGGATGTCAATGAACCAGTTTTTTTGTCATGGAGGACAAAACACAACAGTGTTCTTGCCACCGTTTATTCAACCGTTGTTCCGCTGGTGGACAAATTTATCCCGTTCAATTGTTTTGTTGTTTTATTTATGGTTGCGATTTCCTAATATTTTGTTTGTACAGCAAAATGACAATTTCTACAGTATAGATTTGACCCTTGAGGGACACTACAATCTGTTAGCTCGTTGGTTGGAAATGAACAACAATACGGGTTTCAGTCGTTTGTTTCTAGCCAACTACTACAAGTAGGACATACTTGTTTCCTGGACGCCAGTTCGATTTACTAATATTGACCAGTTACGTGTGACCCTATCGTATGAACTGTCTTGTGCACGTCTTCTGTCTTCTGTTGCCGCAGCAAAATTGCTGCAGACCATAGGCGGCCAGCCGGTACGGCAACAATACTGGGGCATGCAGGCAAGATATGTGAAGTCAAAATGACCAAAACTTCCAGATGACGCAAATGAAGCAGATAAGATGGTATCCTGTCTTGACCAAATGGTCGTCAGTGGCGTGTAAACAGTTAAAAGAACGTTAGCAAGTATTAGCAAAAACTATCAGAAACTACAAATTTCAGAGGGGTACGTATTAAAAGAGTAAGTAAACTAAGAAAAAACTGGCATATATTTATCAGTAAATATGATTGACTTTGGTTGAAAAAATACACAAACGTTAATCAATCTCTAATTTTCACTCGTCTTGTGAGGATAACTGATATAAACGTGATAGGTGTCATAAATTCTGACCCATATTGTATTCACAATTCGGGAAAACACATCGGACGATGCTAGTATCAAGAGTAAAAAGGTAGGTCGGACTGTGTCCATTTAAGCGTGTCTTGGTGTACGACCAAAATATATGTGTTGTGAGCGAAAAAGGCGGTTGGCACAAGGGTCGTTTATTTGATAAAGCAACACATGGGTTAAGCGTTTAAACAGAACCACAAACAAAACCACTCATTTGCACGCGGTACTTGGTCCCAGAACCGTCCCCGTTGTTACAAACACTAATGTTCAGTTGCTTTACGTAGCAAGGACCATTTTGGGCGATGCTGCACTCCGATGTTTATTCCTGCATTTTTCCTGCGGCATGTTCGATGTCAAAATATATGCTCTGGCCCTACTACTGAATAGCCGTAGTGTGTGAGTAGTATATTACGATCGCTTATCCCCACTTCACTTATATTAGCAGTAACAGATAAACCATTATATCAAAGTCAACTTCGATATCCTGGCAGTGTTGTCGTTTCTCGTTGCGTTCAGTATTATAGTGAATTCCTCAATCAATCCTCCGCACAGTTGCAGTCGGCTTGACTGCGACTACATTTCTTCGTCCGATCAAAATTAAAACCTCATCTTTCACTAGAAAACGAAGATAGACATATGCTACTTGGACGACTATCGTAACATGTTAAGCGCTAGCTGACTTAATGTGTAATTCTAAAAACCGGGTCGGCCAAGCGTTGTCTAACAATATATCACAACGAAGCTCTGCTTCATTTTCGGGTTTCTTACCTGTAGCGATCGTGCTTTCGTCGTGAAAAAAGGGGTACTTACAGAACGAGATCTCACTTTTCTGGAAATGATTGCGAATTCATAAATATGTCAACATCCTTCGGATCTAGCGTCTTCGTAATTTATTTATTCCATATGGAGATCCATTTGTGCCACTGTAGAACATAAAACCATGCAACGATTAAATCGGTTAACGTCAAATGAAAGAATGGAAAGATAATTATGGTTTTCAACCATTTTTACAACACTTCCGTGGATCTCTTGGAGAAAGTTCAGCTATCCGTGCGAATGTTTCTGTTGTGTTTCTGAAAAGAAGATTTAATCTTCCTGAATGAGTCGTAGACAAAACGCTGTCTTTCGAACTTCCCTATCGGACTGATTCTGAGGACAACCTACACGGATGTAAGCTAACACAGAACCTAACTGATCATCCATTTTCAACTTTTTCAACGTGTATAGATGAATTTGTTCACATAATTCATCAGGATGGAGCCTCATTCCAGAAAAGTATGAAGTTATAATTTATGTCTATTACTTCCCTGGTAGTAACCAAAGTAAGCAACTGTTTCGCAACGAAAACGTCAACATCTTGTTTTCTACAGTAACATATGAGATCACGTTCACAAACTGATTTGTGTCATCCCAGCCAATACAAATAATTTGTTTGAGCAGAACTCCTCGCTCACGGGTTCCCGGCGGGTCATAGTAACGTTGGTCCACAAAGAATACATGTACCGATTGAACCACACATTTCTCGACATGTGATGGTTTTGGAAACTAGTTCAATCTTCATAATGCCACACCATTGTTCATTAATCCCTAAGGACTTCGATTTTCCGATTCAGCAGTAAAATACAAACTTCATTATCTTGTGTTATAAAGTGATGTATGAAATCACGTTCACAAGCTGATTTATGTTCTCCTGGCCAATACAAATAATTTGTACTAGCAGAACTCATTCTCTGTGAGTTTCAAGCCAGTAGTATTAACTTTGGTGAATAACGAATATATGTTTTAACTGAGACATAATTTTTATTGTCGGTGGTATTTTCACCGGTACTTCTGATGGAGTAGTACAGTTCCGGAACTTATATCATGAAGAAGAGTTGTGATACAGTTGTTTCTCTATTGGTACGAGCTGTAATAAACAAACAAGACTAAGGAATGCGACTGCATTAATACTGATGTGATAAATCAAAGATACTGGCTTTAGTTTGACGAGCTACGTCAGAACCAGAGACCTCTGTTAAGTTGATATGATAGCAGAAACATTCGAAATGGATTCCATCGTGAAAAGTTTCAAGCGTTTTTCTGCGAAATGCTAAGTAGATGCAGCAACACGTTTTAACGTCTTTATATCCTATACATTTGAAATAATAATGATGTACCAGTCCTCAAATTACTCCATTATTCCTTCAGTTGTAAATCTAGCGAATTGTTTTTCTTTCACGTCATTGATTTGGTAGTCTTCTCAATAACAAAATAATTATGCTACTCACATAGTGTGTAATATAAACGAGGGAAAATATTAATAAACTGAACTGTTGTAGAACGCGAAGATGTAAAAAAAATAATCTCATAACAACATGAGTGCTGAATTCTCAGTATATGCTGTGCACCCGATATGAGGATATCCTTGGTACTATTGAAGAAATAAAAGTCAATAAACTCATGAATAAAAAACAAGTTTAAACGATGTTATTGTATGTCAGACTGATTTGTAACTACCGTTAGGTCACCTTCACAAATTATTCTTCGGTTATCCAAAGTAAACTAGGCAAGCATAAACCCACCTACATACTAGTGTATAGAAGTGTAAGAGATTACCTGAACACAATTCATAAATAAAATAGATAGCGACCTGACAAGAAAAGTGGTTATTTGAAGACTGAGGTAATTCGCCATAACTAATTTGGAGGTACGTTTATGACAATAAACGAAGCAATGTTACATTCATTTACTATCCTTTGAAACAGGTTTTCTTTAGGTGTATCACATTCCAAACATTTGGATGTGAGTTCGACTCACTGCACAAGTTCCTCATCCAGAGAATAATACCACATGTGTTGAAGTTGTGCTGGTCACCTGTATTTAGTAAACGGCACAAATCAATGTAAACTTGATTGGAATACCGTAAGGCGAACAAGATGTCTGATATTAACGCGATGGCGGGTTGATCTGTGTTGAGGAGGATCTCACTAATCAACTGGAATTAGTTGAATGACCCATAATATCTGCGTGTATCATTGTGTGTCACACTTACATCAGAGCAGATTGATGTAGACAGGACTATACGCCAAATATGTTAAGTTGTTACAGCCGTATGATCTGTTTATGAAAACTCCAAAATACTTCGCCGTCATGTTCGTTCACATCTCACACCGCAGCATAGTATGATTCATTATTTCGGATCTTATGGTTTGTTAATATGTCAGTGCAGGAAGTAATGACGAGCTGCGAGCTACCAACGCGATTTCATGCTACTGGGAGTTACGTAGATTGGTGCTGTCACTTCATGTGAACTAGAAACTTGGAAGGGAAAATCCGGTAGCCGTACGGGCGAACAGGAAGTAACCTCGCTGTACATGGTGATTGTATGGAGTTGTTCTTGTGACTGTGTATAGTAACCTCGGTGAGTGAACTATACATGAATATCACTTATGTCAGTCGGATGAACTACGGAGAACAGGGTTTAGTTTGTGGGCACAACACGAGATTGACATTATTGTTTCAGTGGGTAATCATATGGAAGTCTAGAGAGCACAGAAGTGTGTTTTATTTAGTACAACTGCTTAAGATTGAGAACGATGCGAGGTGCGGATCGGGTGGTAATTGCAATAGGCAGAAGGGGCATTCAGTCGTCAGTTACTCTTCGTTCCTGCAGACCCCCATTGTGCAACCCGTTGCAACTGGAAAACAGCAAAGTTTCGAATTAGGGGTCGCAGCAGCAACTTTGTGTAGGAGAACATTCATACATTATACATTCATGCGAATTTGCTACCCGGAGAGGTTTGGTGACGAAGTAACGCAACAGTAGCAGCAATCTCATTCAGTAAACCGGAAGGGGTCAACAACACTTATCTGAATATCAATTCGTGAAAGTCTTTCCATCTGTTACGCCAGATATTCTGATCGAAAATACCAAGCATAAGTTCTCAAATGAGGCCAATAAAACAATTTTTGCCGTCAAACTTACCTACTTTTCTTCTCATCCGGTTTTATGTCCAAGTCTAAACGTTCCTAAAATCCCTGATTCAACAGCCTCGTACTATGTATACCAATTCTATTAGTCCTATGGAATCAGTTGTGTTTGCTATTTGGTCGCATGCGTATCTGCACGAGACCGTGAACACGACCCGTCCTGACTCACCATTGAAATAACAACCGGCAGTCATAGTATCACTTATTGAGCCATTCGGCTCAATTTATCGAGTAAAGGTCACCCAGACGAGAGCAGTGACGTGTAGGATTCTCCCCTGCACAACCCATGATACTTAAAATGTAGTAGGGATTTTTTCTTTGACTTTACTCGGAGTGACGTCAGTAACTGTCCATTATCCGTTAACCCCCTTAACGATTGCCATGTAAGAATACAATCATGTTTGTTATAATATTTCTTTCATGAGTGAGCGGAAGTATTTTATGTGATATAATTGCATTCACATGTGCTTGCAGATATCGCCAACAGTCCAACAAGAAGTGTAAAATGGTAGCTACTTTTAAGACGGCTACATTCGAAGTGATCTTCAGTAGGAGAATGGCAGCACACTTGGTTGTCCATAACTGTATCGACGTGTGACAAGGTAGAAACATGAATGCCAACTCCGTTGGAAATAGACATGTCATTTAATATTGTGCAGTGTTCTAAGACAAAAGCTGCGCTGATTAACACAGTCCTATGTTTACAATGTTCTTGGCCTTAGCAAAGTCATGACTGTTATTTATATTATATCATACGTTCTGATCTACAGATATAGAATGTGAATTCTAATCAATCAGTTAATTTAATGCATGTGAACATGTCGGAGTTGGTAATTTATCACGCATTATTTAGTTGCTACTTGAAATACCGTTTTAGGTCTACCTAAATAAGCTGCTGCATTCTGGGAGAGGTCCCCCGGATTTTCACCGTACTCACAACCTTTCAGCTTCACTGAAGAAAACTTGTGAATTTCAGAAACGCGCCATCCAAACTGGTCTAGAAAAAAACCGGGTTTCCATGTTCTCATGTGATTGAGTCGCGATTTCGTTCGTAAAGGCTCAAGATGAAAATATCTATTTTCCATTCGCATTATATGTTCATTCATTATGATTCCGTCTGACCGTCTGTCTGCAACAAACTGTTTACGTTCAACCATAACCTTATTTCAAATGTTGCTTGACCACTCAATGAAACAACACTTCGTTAGCCTGTGAGTGGACCAGGAACAGAATGCGTGTGTACTTTGAATATTGCATGTCCACTGCCATGGCTCGAGTATTTGCGTCTCCTCTCATTGATTCCATTCTATATGTTTTTAAACCTAACATGGAGTTTCCGGTCTTATTCAAGTTTTGCGTTTGTGGAATCTTATTTGTGGATCTTATAGTAATAACCCTACCTGATTCGAGAAATATGTTTCAACTTGACAGTAATTTTTTCACCTATCAATGCAGAATGACCTAGTAGTGCAACGGTATCGTCAGTAAATGGGTCGGAATACGAAAGAAGAGAATCGGGGTTTACAAGTGAAATTTGAAGTATGTATTGCTAGGAAAATACTTCACATGCTCTACCTAGGATCATGTGCCAAGTTACGGTTTACAAGGCTGTGTTTAACACGATACCTAGGTTCTTGTCAAAAAAATGTATAGGAATGACAATTGGCAGTCAGATGATCACGCCATTGTTTAACGTGAGTAAGTGTGGAACTAAATCTGTTGGGATGAAGTAAACTAGCAAACTCCGAAATCTGACAGACAGAGAGCAAACAACAGGACGGTAGCCTATTAATTGTTCGGGTTTATTTTGCTCATGACTGTCCTTTTTCAGCATTTTGTTTATGCTGCCCCATAACAGTTTCTTCAATATTGGTTGACCTCTTTTAAGGCAGTCCAACTTGTGAGACCATTGAGTGGGCATGAACTATAATACTAGCTTAATCGATCTGTTACATACCACCTGCCATACAATAGGTGTACCTGCTTTTGAAAACAAACCTGATTCGACTTGGTCCACTGGCGTTGAAGAATTGCGTGCCACACTTGTATCGAGTCGTGCTTGTTGTTGGAAATTATCATACCCAACTGGTCAGATTTCTAACACGTTGGTAAGCGTACCTTTTTTGAAGCATTGAGTGTCAGCTGCAAATTCAGCAATATTTCAATGTCGATTGTCTTGTGTACGAAGTTTTCCGTGGATGTCCTCTGTTACTGCGGTGCAAGTAACATCGGTATTGTACAGTGAGGATGCAAGGCCACCGTGGCAACTTATGAAGTCAGGATTTGTGAGATGGGAATGACTAGGATTCAAAAACATGCTTCAAGATGACGTAAAATGAAACAGATTAGGATAGTTTAAAGCAGTTATGTCTCCGGATAAAGTTAGAACACGCAAGTAGAATTACGTAGGATGTATTCTGCAGGGACAATTCGAACGATCTCTTCGGTTACGATACACGGACTATGATGAATTAACGTGCGTCAATTTAAATAAGCGTAAAATAGGCATGAGTCATCAGCTGAAATGGGAATAGCACACGTTCGAATGGACCATCAAGAGTTAAGAACAAACGGACAAAATTCAAATTTTAAATAGGTTGAGTAAGAAGCTAACGCTGCAGATAATGTCGGTCTTGCAGCAAGGCACGCGGAAATAAACGGAGGCTGATAGGCAATCCAAGATAAAGGTTGTAGTGACCAGCGATCGTGTGGCTTCTCTAAGGATCCCGGCTGCAACCGTGTTTTCCCGCTTGTCTGTTCTGTACGCCTGATTCTGTGTGCGCCTGCAATAGGAGGCCTGATACGAACTCAGTGCCACTTTCTTCAGTCGTGCAACTAATTGCACACAGCGAATGTTTGTCCTCATCCCAACGACTCATTTGTTATTTCTATTTTTCAAGGTCGTTTGACCCGAGCCTTTTCGAGTGTTGTTTAACGTATCCGAAGGTTCCACGCAGTTTTCGCTTGGCGCGTTTTTGAGTGACGCCGAATGGGCTGTGGCCCATCTCGCTCATCTTTACTTTCTTCTCCTGGTTGCTGCCGTTGTTCGCAGACTAGGCTAGAACTAACTACTTATCATACTTCCAAACATTGCTGGAAATATACGATTTGTTTCCAAACCTCCTAGCGTTCTTTATTTCAATGCATGTTTGGATTACGTTTCGATTACTCTTAAGGAAAGATGTTTTAAACTGTTAGTGGATGACGGATTGCGTATACCCACTTATCCACTACGAGGTTAAGACAAGAGAAGGAAATAAACGTATGTAACCGATATAACCAAAACATTTAAATGAAATAACAACCACCTAACGAATAATATGGACTCGTGATTAGAATAGATTTATCCTGTGGTCAAATGGTCCTCAGTGGTTCTTGATAAAAAATGTAGATACACTGAAATGATATGACATTATTTTGAGATGAACTGATAAACGTTTACCTTTGTATATAGATGGTTGGGTATATTTGATGAAGGGCAGCAGCTTCAGCTAACCTCAGGCCTTGATTCACTTTTGGGCTATGGCTTACATGAACGGCATTGACGTCGTAGAATCTATTGTCCGTCTCGTGTGGGGCATTGGGGATTGCATTTTCGACGATGCCAACTCCACGAGAATGTATTAATTGAGAGGCATTTCGAAGTGCAGTCAGCTTATTTATAGTAACAATTACAGCTGAAATATTGCATCCAATTTAAATTAGAAATCAAGACAATGAGGTATTTTTCCACTGTGATCAGTATTTCAGTGGCTTCCTCAATCAGCGTTTCCTTCGCAGTAATGTAAGTCGTTCTGGCTGCTACTACAAATCCTCGTCTGATTAAAAGTGAAATCTCATCTTTAGCCAGCAAAGAAAGACAAAAATGTTTCGTTTTCACAGCTATCCTGACACGTCTAACTCCAACTGATTCAGTGCGCTTCTCTACAAACCGGACTAAGTGAGCGTTAGCTAATAATGTGTCACAAAGAGGCCCCACTAAATCCTCAGGTATACACCATGTTATAATCTTATATACACTATGAAACAGTGTATGCACGGAAAGAGGAGATATCTGTTGGTGATAAAGGCGAAATTTTAAACATGTTGCTATCGACCTGAGAATTTGTTCTCGTGGCGTCTGCTTCTAAACACAGTAGTTGTTGGCGCCTCAGTGCAACTTAAAATAAGACATTCAACCTTGATGTTTTCACTTTCCATTGCGATTTTGACTAACGCATGCGACGAAATCGGATGTTTACGAAATGACGATAGAATATATTTGACATAGTCGTCATAATTTTTAAATAATCACTTACCATTTTGGTTTATTGCGAATATGTGTCACAGTAATCTTGATTGGCCTTTATATTTTATATTTTTAATCCGGGATGATTTAGACCTCAATACTTGGACGTACTCTAAATAAATGTGGCATGCACGTTCACTGCATAACGTTTGTATAATTTGCACAAATTTGCAGCACCATATGTGCTTGGCAGTGATACTTGATCGTCCGTCTGATATGCACGCACGTTTTGTAATGTACACACAACAGAGAAGTTCTGTAAATAAGGTAATGATATGCACATTTGCAACGTGTATTCCCAAATGATCGCTCTCTTTAGCCACTAGTATTACACAACCATCCGTTTCACACTGGTTGACTTTTTCAGAAGTGTATCACAGTCATCTGTTTGTTATTGTATCAAGTTTTTTACTCTAAATTGCGTGCATCGAGAGAAGAGTACAATAAATTATGAACACCGTGTACGGGAAATAAAATTATGCAAACTGCTTACTGTAATTACACACACAGGCACAAAGATAGGAAATGTTCAGAGTAGTATGCCATCCACTGGGCCACAGTTTCATTATCATATACTCCAACTGTTCATATTCACGTCGGAAGTACTGGCGTTGTGAGTCAAGAACGCTTATGTCGCAAGGGTTGTCTATTCAGAAAACCAATAAATGGGTCATGCCCTTCAACATGACTACAAGCAGAAACACCCACCTGCGTACGATACTGGTCCCAGTACGTCACGGTTGTCACGGAGGCCAGTGTTCAATTCTTTTATATACCAAGAACCATCTCATGCCACGCTAATCAATATCGTGAAATCTGACGAACTCTAACGCAGTTCACACTTTGGAGTTTATAGAGGTACCGAAGCGATTTCTTCAGTTGCAAAAGACAAAACATTGCATTTTGTTTTAAAACGATAGAGAGTTTATTCTAAGTTGATACTTACAAGTTACTGGGTCACTTCTTCAGCAATCAGGTGGAATTTCAGCTGGCATGTGTTTATCGAATATTTCCAAGGTTGTGATGTTGTACACTGTTGAACGTAGTTCGGATAAACGTCCCAATGAGAGCAATGGTAAAAGTGATTGGAGATATTTTCCAGCTGAAATATCATGTAAATAAGAAAGGGTTCTTCCACGGAACTCTAGCATTGAAATTGTCTCCAAATTGAATTCCATTTGATTATGCCTTAGACGTCTCGATCTTTAGTAATTTCATTCTAACACGCACAAAACTGTTGCCTCATCGAAGTATTTATATGCGTACATTGTCTATTTCAACTGCCATAATTAGACAGTGAAATTCATGTGGTCATACAAAAACTTCGCATTTACAGGTGACTTTTAGATTTGTTTTGTATTGTTACAAATTACAGACACCTGCGAATATTCCAAGTTGTTTAAACTTGTAAAGCTACTTTCAAAAGCACACGGACGAATACTGTGAATTATCAGATGAGATTTTGCGGATTTTGCCACGTGACTGAAGTGAACTGTTCAGCACGGTATGGCATATATAACAGAGCCAAACAATTCAAGTTCCAACATGTCAATAAAGCCGATTCTTAGTTGTGCTTTGAACGCGTAACAAACGAAAGACGTATAGGTCAAAGAAATATGTGATTATTCACTATGAACTTTCCAGTCTCATCTTTTCCCTGGATAACATCATCATTATATCCAAACCCAGAAAAAATTGCAAAGCCAAGAATGGTAGCATCTTACAATATTTTCTTCAATTGCTTACGTCCCTTATTCGTTCATGTTTTCAAGCAATCGATTTCAGTGCAATATCGAATCAGCAGGAGCAAAGTAACGTGCGGATTAAACGCACGACCAGTTAGTATCACAGCAGTTGTGTCTTGCCAATCACCCAGTGCAAGTTGTGAGGCTAACGACTCCGGGAACTTAAAAATGAACACAGAGTCGCTAACATATGCTAGGGTAGTGGAAAGATGTGATTCATCCTATGTTAGTGGAACACAACACTCCAAGGGTTGCTGACGAGCGTACAGACATATCACGACCGGACCAAACGTGTGTCAATAAACAACTGCACATCTTGTCCAACCTTCCTCGTGAGTAAATCGCTAGAGCTGTTGTCTTGGAAGGGGCATGACAATGCACTTCGGGTTGAGCATTTGTGTTATACTTTTACAACGACTCGGTGGGAGTACTTACCCGAACTGCAATGACTTTCTTGAACCGCCTCATGCCTCTTTCAGTGGAAAAAGCGTCACAATGCAAATGTTTTTACGACAGACCACACAGGATGGGTCTGAACAATCAGTCAGACTACACTGAGGTGTGCACAGCCTAATTGAGTGACCTCAAATCTGCAAAGTTGTAGGAAAGGCACAGCCGTGTTGTTATTCACAGCGTTCTTCCTATCGGGACTACGAGTGTTTGTGAAATGCGCTTCATGCTTTCAACCAATGGAAGTAAATAGGGGCTAAATCTGGGCTTTCTGGCTGTGAAATCCAATTTCACATTCAACGTAACTCCACTAATATGTTCACAGTAGTATGCAGTTTTCTCCGAATTTAACGTGACTCTTCTGTTTACATTACTTGCTTTTCCTCCTAACCGTTTACTATGTCAACATTTATTTCATTTCTATAAATTCTATATCGGCCGTGAACAGTTAAACTGTATCCGAGTTTAATACTTATATTTTGATTCCTACCATAATGTGGTAAATTCGTTTATATGAGTAACAGGAACGCACTAAATATTTTACCACTCGGTTTAACTGGGCGATTTATCACGGTTCCCCTACATTGTTACTTGAGTTTGTAAACATGGTCGTAAGTTATTGTACATTGACATTGTTTGTTATTGAATTGGTAGAAACAGGTTCGATATCAGCATATATATTTACGTATAGTCTTCTGTCCTCTGCCTATTTCAAAATATATATATCCAGCCTAGACCGTGCGTAGGACTAGGCTACTAGAACACATAATCCGAATCTTCTAGGGATTTATCATTGGCTATCAAATGTTAGTCCATAACAAGTCATCTAGGCCTGCCAAGCTAGCAATCGAGCTTCTAGAGTTTTAGGATTTTCCTTACTTAACCAACGTAATACTGACCACACATCGATTTGTCCGACCGCTCGCCACAAACTTCCGGATGGTATCAAATTATTGGAAAGCCAGTTTAGATTGTCTGGAGCTAGACAGCAAGTCAAATTTATCGTCAGCACAAAGCCGCCGGTAAGTTTTGAATGATGCTTCAACAATCGCTTCGACTCCATAAACAAAAATTGCAACGTAGCTGTTGTCTTAACTGGAGATGTAAGCAAGAGCACTGAAATAGCAGAGGTCAACCAGCATACAAGAATCAAAGCCAAGTAGAGGCCTAGGGGGCTAGAGATACACTCGCTTCATTGTGGCCTCCGCCAAAAGCTTTTACACCAATATCACACCCTTCCTTCACAAAATGGAGGATTTCTGAATGGTACACAGTAGAATAATACCATTCCTGGCCGGAAACTTGGTGTATGACAAACATTTCTGACCAGGAAGTTGATATAACGGATATGATTGTGCACTGCCAATCTCCTCAATTTTCGAAAGAAGGCGGTATGACCTGTTAAGTTAAAAGCCGGCCCAAGACATACGCAGTATACAATTTCGTTCTTGTGAGTTCACTCGAAGCTTTGCGGTCCATTATGCACATTAACCGATCACCCGATTGTTTGATTAGTGTGAAGAACTCGCCAGCTAACGGCCGCTTGCTTATTGATGCCATACGCGGGTTGACTTCTGTAGGATTCTCACAGATTCTGCTTGTGAGTAATTTTACTTCCCTTGAGAACGATTTCCATATAAGAGTGGTTCATCCTACACTTACATCATCTGCCTTCAAATCTGGTGGTGCAGTTATGAATTCTTACTTACCGGAAGATTTCAGAATTCCCGTGATGGATAGCCCTTCCGAAATTTTCAAAGCTAGACCATGTTCCAACTAGCAAGAAGTGTATGATCAATAACCCGCGAGTTAATATTCCACGTAGTCTTAATAACCGCTGAGGTATCAAATTTTATTTACTAGGTGAGTTAGAGACGTCCTCCAACTCAATACTTCATAAATTACTTTTCCAAAACGGGTTCAATAACTGTGATTAAAGAACTTAGCGATATGTCTGATGCATCAGCATATCCATCAAACAATGGTCATAAGCATTTTATTATGTACGCCGCTATAAATGCCATTGACAGGCAACCCAGACGACTTAAGCACGAACATCCACTTCGGCTCTGTACAGGATAGTTAATGACAGCAAATATGTCAACTTAGAATACGTAGCAGTTGGAAGGAAGTGAAAATAGCACACGATGAGCAATGTGTAGTTCGCAGTCGAACTACAACAACGATGAGGACCGATTGGTTTTAGTAGCTGCTAGTACTGACTAAAAAGTTTAATGTCCACCCAGAACTGCTTTATAACACTGTTCCGTCCATCGCTAAAATTGTCCTGCAACTTCTCATTTGTGCCACGCAGTTGGGATGACCATCTCGAATGGGGAAGCTATCAGCGTACTTGGCAACCAGCAGTAAATGTGTTCGCCACCAGTCCCACAGATTCAGTACATACACCTAGTTCTATTATTAAATATATCACAAGAACAATTGTTTTCATGTCATATTTCATTTCACAGAATGAACTGAAGTGTTGTCGAAATAAGTCTGGCTTTCATCTCTCCTATCTTACTAGTGATGTGTGCAGTTGAGTAATCAATGCCAATCTGCGAACTTCTAAATCGATCTCCTCGAGAAGACCTGCTTTTTAAATCCTAAAAGGCAGACAAAGTTTCTGCTCTTATTCAAAAGTGCGGATCGCATTAATTACAGACAGAGTGCGTTATAATCGGTTGCATCCGAGGTCATGGGGCGATTGATGAACGACTAGTTAAGCTAGTAGATCATTCGATTTTCATTGTTGCATAAAATTCAACATGAATTTCCAGGGGCATATTAGTTTGTTGCCCTTTCAATTGCTGATCGAAAAGATGGGACGAAGGAGGTTGACAAGTGCAAACCAATTGATGTAGTCTTCGGACACTTCTGTAAGGTCTCCGACCGAGTAAACCATTTAACGCTCTGTGTGAAACTTTGTAAATGTAGTATGGAAATTCCTTTAACTTTATGGCCCACGGATTATTTCCTTGATCGCCGCTTTAATGTTAAAATGAATGAAGCTTTTGCAGACGGATGCCGTGCGTCCGGCAGTGCACCACTAAGTCGCATGCTACAACCTGTAATTTTCGTCTTGTTTTTGCTCGAAATCCCATAGCATTTCAAAGCTGTCATTGCATTACTAATGAGTAGTTTGACGTATTTGATGATTTAGATGACGGGTAGGTAACCTAGTTCTAAGGTGAAATTTCCCAGCTCCTGCTGCGGTTTCGTTACTCAGTTGATAGAGCGCTTGTCACTTTTGGGCATGCTATTCTTGTCATTGGCGTGAATCCAGCTGAAGACCTGACCTCCCATAGTTGTTTCTCATTCAAATTCTGTCATCGCTATTATATGTCCAGGAAAATCTTTGTGTCTACTAGATAGTTTGAATGGAAGTGGGAAGCTGTAGTGTGAGTGATACACATTACACCAGTAAGCCAATAGAACCCAACCGCTCGGTCAGCGCTGCTGAATGTAAGGTTATGCACATCCGTCAGTCGGGCTTCACAGATCATTTTCTAGGAGGCAAAAATCTGGACCGCATCGATCAGGCTTGTGAATTGCACAGGGTTGCGTCAAGTGGCTCCAGCCTATCTCCTAACAGTACGTCCAGAGCCAAAATCTTTGATTCGATATCTTGGTTACTTATCAAACCGCGTCGACGGTTTTAAGCAGGCGTTTCCCCATTATGCCTAACTCGTTAGTGCACACACAACTTGAGCTAAATATTCAAACCTATCGTCAGACCTTATTGAAGTGCATTAGTTTTATCAGTAAGGTTTAACGTACTGCTATAGGAAGATTAACGGTATCACTTTCCTAACTAACCCAAAGACGTTGC
This sequence comes from Paragonimus skrjabini miyazakii, assembly GCA_014338405.1. Lineage (NCBI taxonomy): Eukaryota > Metazoa > Platyhelminthes > Trematoda > Plagiorchiida > Troglotrematidae > Paragonimus > Paragonimus skrjabini miyazakii. The sequence continues at coordinate 205,347 of JTDE01000653.1, forward strand.
GCAAACTGGGAAGGTTCTCAAAACTCCGCCGTCATGTTAGAAGACAACTGAGTTTTGTATCGTCCATCAACCCCAGTATTTCATAGGAACAATGGACGCATTAGGCACCTCTCTAGAGTCATATCATCAGACCAGTAGCTCGGTTTGGTGAGAACGTTGTTTTAAAATATAGTTTCATAAGAGTTGGACAAATGCAACATCCTGATGAAAAGCCGAAAATTAAAAGAACTTTCATCTTAAAATTATTGCGTCGGAATTAATATACTCCTGTTTGTTTATGTTCTGCAGTGCGACTTTTGAATTCTTGACAGAAAATGGTTAGGTTTTTGTTCCGTTCATTATTCTCTGACTTGCATATTCAAACTTCTACTGTTGCTGACTATAGGAAGTTGATAAAAGCCCCAAATTGCCTTTCCTTTTCAAACCGTCCGACACAGATCTTGATTTACATACACATCTTCAGCAAGCTCAAACCTGTAAAGTTTTCATTAATCCTACTCTAAAAAATGCCTTCTTCTCCTCATGCAGACCTCTCAAAATTTTACAGAATGGTATATCACTTACCAAAAAATTCGTTCAATGGATCAATTCTAACGTCACTTTTCTAGTTAGGATTGTTGCAACTTTCTTTCTACTGCACTAATCAGCCAATTAGTTCAGATACAACATTGTTGGACACAACATTCTTCTAAACGTTACAATGGAATTAACATTTTATCGTTCATCAGATAACTTCTCTTATTGCACAAAACGGCTGTACGGTATTCCTAGTGTGATTCTTAGAAATAGTAGTGACAGTTGAAAGAATCCTGCTGAGTAAGTGTATGAACAAAGCAGACGTTAGTGCCCATGTTCTTCTCGAAATAAAATATGTTGCTCAGAACTGCGTGGACATCTACGAATGTCAAGGAAATATTTTCGACATTTGATTAGTTTTAGGTAATAAGGGACACAATGCATAGTCTGTTCCAAAACATGCACGAAAATGCGCGTATTAGTTTTTGTGGTGCAAAATATACTCAATTCCCATTTTATATGCGTCTTAATATATGGAGATATCACCACAAGTCTAACTCAATTGTGAAAATGCGGGGCTTCGTTTCGATTCACACCAACGACAAAAACGTGTTCATATGCAGCAGGCACTATACCAGTTGAGCTACGAAGCCACGTCGTAGGACATGACATTTTGTATTTAAACGCTTTTAGCCATCTGTCACACAGTTCCATATACAATCTATCAAATGATCTAAGGGGGTCGACTGAACTATCCTGGTTTGGTAGCCAGCTTTGCAGCTAAAATCAACGCATATGGACATGTTTTCTTCCGTCGCCAGTTTGAATCCAGCTAGAAACTAAATTTTTCAAAATTTAACATCTTTTCAATTTTCAATCCTAACAAACTGCTTATTACTGATATTATAAATGACTCAAACGGCGAATAATAGTTTGTTTCACTGTTAACTTAAACACGCAAGAAATCTGAAAACGTATATTCACAGTCTGCTCTATTCAACAAGTTGTCATGCACTTAAAGCAGTGCAGAATGTCAAACTATTAATATCTACTGTCATGGCACACGACTGTTCAGGATAGCAAACTCCATCGACAATCTACCGTCCAAGCAGTTCAGTGAAATTTTCTTATCCAATTTATTCCCATTCAATTACGTCAACTGAGGGCAATTAAAAGACATATGTAATTATGGGAGTCGGGCAGAAGCCAATAATCTGTTATTAACTGCCTTTTATCGTTATCAGTGAAGTGAATCAAGGGAAATCAATGTTTGAAACCTGCTGTTCAGTCACATAATTTGCGCTTTTGTAAGTTAGGTCTCAACTATTTATTCCCAGTGTGCAATCTATCTTACTGCATGAGAACTGTATTAACAATGAGTGAAATAGTAGCACACGGTTAAAGAAGGCTACCTTGCAAGAGCCTGATGTCCGCGCTGATTCACCAAATGTTTTACGTTCAAGTATACACTTGTTGTTCACAACGTTTGCATTATTTTGTCTCAACCGATGCATCCGCATGAATGCCTTGTTGGGCGTATTTGCTTCCCGATTAGCATGACGCGGTGGCTGACGCAGAAGGATACCATCGTCATCCCAGGCAGTCAAACCAGTTGACTTTCCGGTTATTGAATTTTAACGCGAAGAACGAAGACCGACAACGAAACTGACACCGGGCTCCGGACACTTCTCGCCGGCCAGCCGATGCCCAACCGAAATCGCCACGAACGTACATTTTGTGCATCAAGCAGCACACCACGTCTACGGGCACTTCCGTTTGGATATCACGTCAATAAAAATCGTATGGACGATATCTGCCCAAGAATTTCTCCAGGAAGGGTCATTGAATGACGGCATAGCGTCAGATAATTTTCGCCCAATCACCCTCTTGGAAGTAGCACATAAGGATTACCTGGTTTGACATCTGATACGGTCAGGATGCTCACGTCTAAAGGGTAAAAGGACCAAAGCCCTCAACAATAAAGTTTTACTTAAATGGCCCCATGGTAAGGCGACGAATGAATGGCAGTGAATTCCGAGTTGGGTCTCTTTTCTGAAATACGTATAACCTAAATACGGAGGAAAATTGTATGTGGATCATCCAACCTTCATCCAGTGGCTAGCTTTATGTGAGCTGGACAACCGAGTACTTTACATAACGAATATAAAGTGATGATTGCAGCGAGACAGGAACACTCGCATACCAGAAAGGCTTAATGATAGCATCGCAAGGGCAGTACTGGGAATCACTGTTTACTGGATTGCATGTTTTTTAGTGATGGTAACCACTACCTGGCCGGTAATCTTTCAAAAGATAGCCAACAGTAATTGAGGGCGTAGTCATGCACTGGACGAGGTGAAATAAGGAGCAGTGATACGATCACTTGAGTGGAGGCCGGACATTTCCCCACCCTTCAACGAAAGACCCTAATGAAATTTAACAAGTAATATCTTGAATTCTCAAGCGTTAGACCACTAGACTATCAGAAAAAATAATTAACTACTGGTTTCCGTCTTGCTTCGAAATGAAAAAGAAATGCGAGAATAGCATCCTGTTTATCTACATGTTCCAAGAAAGTACAATTCGGAAATAAAAGTTTCATACAAGAGGTTACCTAAAAAGTGATTTTCAGTAAGAGACGATTACATATGTGTCAGGTATACTTGCAGAACAAAGCTGGATAACTAAAGTTTTACCCATCAAAATCCTGAAAGCAGAGTAGGAATAATTTTGACATTTTGGTTTGTTGCGACTTCTTGAGTAACTCAGCAGAAATTTGAGGGCTAAGGCGGAGGAATATAATGTTATTTTTTGGATTTTCCTTAACCCTTAATTCAGAGTCGAAGATCTCGCTAGAAGTACAATGTAATGCTGATCATGCGCGAGCTATTGTTTCCTTATTTCTTCGTTGTAGAAGTCCCGTAACACGTGACTGTTTAACAAAATTTAAAAAATTCTTTGGTTAATGTTAGTGGTCAGTAGTTATCGGAATTGTGTTTGTATGTGTATATTTGAGACAGGAGGCATCCATATTGAAAATTTCGACTGAGATGGACTTGCTGACAGTGCAGGCATTGTGTCCCGCTTATAGTTTATGAGTACGGCCGTTTATCTAGGTTCCGTTATGATGTGATAGATAAGTTTACGAATGTCGTGCCACATTGAAGTATAAACTACATGTCAGCACGGTGTTTTATTGAGGTTGCACATGCTAAGTATATTCTGTAGCATCTGTTAAACGTATCTGTTAGGCCTTTGCAGTCTAATGTTATTGTTTGTTGGCATTTTGCTAGATTAATGAATTGCATTGTGCTTGTCAAAGTTTCTGACTTGCTGAACCTTGATTGTTTAAGTTCCAGTTGCTAACGGTCTTGCGTTTTTCTTCGTACTTCGCAATTTAGTCTTTTTTGGCTCCTCCGTTTCATATTTTGATCTATATTGCCAAACCGTCATGTTCAGCTGCTCGAGACGATAGTCCATTTAATGGTGAATAGTTTCGCAGGCATCGTGAAATTTACATTAATTCGCTGTTTGATACTTACATCCAAATTTGTCGTCGGTCCACTCACACAATGCAAATTTATGCGCATCAATGTTCCATCACATTATTCGCAATTTTCTATTGACTGTTATAGGAATTTGTTTTTGGTTAGCTCAGTGCACTTTGTCAACCTCTTATTCCCTTCACATGTTTCGAATTTACCCACCAGATCGTTCTCATGTTCAGTGAGCAATTGACTACTTGGTAACCTCCAGTGAACTTTGCATCTTATTGATGTAGTAGGTAAATTTTCATTGATGTTCATTTCGTCAAAGATATATCGGTCCAGTTTTCAACCCAACTGTTACGTTATGTTAGTTATCTCATGTACTTTTCAGCCCATTGAATCTGTACAGTCGAGATCTCCAAAAGAGTTACAAACGAGATTTGTTAAATTTATCCCGTTTATTGTTGTATTATTTTGTACCGTATTAAACCACTATCTTCACTATTGTCACTAACCTCCACGGTTCATTTTATTAATGTCAATTCAAATATTTTGCGCTAGCCGCTTGCAATGGGCAGTTGCAAAAGCTGAACCCATCCAAAATTCCACTAACGAAGACAATCTAGTTTTGACTAGTTAAAACTGTCGTAATCATCGCAAAGTCCCCATCTTCTCAGAATATGGCAGGCCCCAAAGCTAACGTCATTTATTGCCTGACTCTTGTTGAAATAGCTATCTCATTTGGACTTTGGAAGAGGTTTTCGGATGCGCTGAGCAACAAAAATTCAAAGGCATCTCCTGCTGCGGAAGCGGTAGCATTTAACAACTATGGGATTGCGACCACAACAGTCCTGGGGAAGACCATCCATGGTGGTTGAAATGCAGATTGTTACAACTTACTCGTAACGTTGTGTAAATTCCAATCCATTTGCCAACAACATGTTAAATTGTTTGTCTTCATTCGTACAAAATTTGGTGCGGATATCGTACAAGTGAGTAATCAACCCCGGTTTCCTCGCAGAACAGTTTCATGCACATATGAGTCGTGTTTATCTGAGTAGCGTATTTGTGAGTGTGCGTTAATCAATTTTCAAGTATTCGCGTATTAACTGAACAAGATATAATACAAACAGTATATTCAATTGAATGAACTCCTCGATGATATTTTCATACTCCCTGAAACTGTAAACAATGATTGGTTTGAAAACGACAAATTACATTCACGTACGAATGGCAACTATTTAGGTATCCTTGTCGTTTATCTGTTATCTGCTTATTTTCAAAGGATATTAGTATCGTACAGACCAGGCCTGTAATATGATAAATTTAAGTTTTTCCCGTTGACCTGCTCACTATTTAGCACAAAATCTCTTGTGGATTTTCAGCATCTGGTGGTGGGGCCGGTGAACAATAAGAAGGTTGATAGTTTTACTAAACAAGAGTAGTGTGTTTTATATAATACGAGTGACGAAGAGATCCTTACTATAATCTCCTGTCGTGGATAGCGGGTATTTTTTGGCCATGGGGAAATCTCTTTGGATCACTTCAACTCTTTGTAAAATTGCCGTTATCTCCGGTACTGACCAATTCAAAAGAAAATTTCACAGAATTTGCCTGAACTTTCTGTGTGACGCCTGGCTATCGTGTCATTCTAGACGATGAACGTTTAACAGCCAAGAAAGATCTCAACAGCCGTCCAGAGTTTTGCGTCTTCGGCAGAGCGTGACTTTGGACTGCTAACGTTCCGCGTCGTTGTCCTCTCTCAACATGATGAACTATTGTTAGTCCAAGCACTTTCAGTGATTCGGTCGCTGAATGGCAACAACTGCGTACACTTCCACCAGCAGCAAGAAGATTTCTGCTAAAATGCCAGTTTTCCTGTGGCGCATCTTAGAGCAAAAAATGCAGCTAACCTACTCTTTGCTGCATCGAGAATTTACGTTGATCATGATAACTGTTTAAGTCAAGTTGAATTCGTCGAGTTTGGAATTTTCCACAAGTCACAACCCACCATCTAGTGAGGTTGCTGGTCGTATACATCTTAGCAGGTTGGTAATAATTCAACCACTCTGCCTCATAATTTGTAATGACTTGAGGGTTTCAGTTGAAACACTGGCGTTGTTTTCAACCTCATCGATTTATCCGACTTCAATCTAGGCCTTCAATATTTTATTCACTTCGTCAGTATTCAAATTTGTGCTTCATAATACCAAACCAATGTAGTTGTTCCATTCGGTGCTATGGAATATTACCTTCTTGATATGAAAGAGACGTCAATCACTCGACAGTACATTAAACCACTATGTTCTTGATATGTTTCGAGCAATCTGACTGTTGACACATGCGAGGCAGGCAGAATAACAATGAACTTCAGTTTATTGTATGCATGAAATGTGGTTTCCACGTGAAGTCGTAAGTGCGACCAACCCTTATACATTTTGACTGTTAATTACACTTAGATGAGATGTTGCGGGTCTAACCAAATGAATTCGACTCTATAGGTGAGCTTATGAAGGCGAGCAATGTGTATGTAGATGCCAGGGAGTGATCGTGAGGGAATGACCTTCACACATTTTGTCATTGCTACTGACGGAGAACAAAGGCGCCTTCATGGTTAGTCCAATGAAGACTTTAACGTCTATGTTGAGTGCTGAGATAACGGGGCAGGCTGAAATATTTCATAGTATAGTTTGTTACGTAATGTTCATCTAATTCTAAAAAACACCGGAAATCATTCAGATAACCTCCTTTTAGAGATGCGCCCTTGTGCCCACTTAAGTCTATTATTCATGCAGGATTATTTTAAATCACCCGGTAATCACATTTTTAACACAACCTGAGAACTGTAATTGTAGATGCGAGATAACAGAATTCCTATTTTACCTAATGTACATAACGATTTGTTCTAACTCACCATATGAATAACCGGTCAGGTTCAGCTGCAGTACACGTATATTTCCTCGTAAATCTACCAAATTCTTTAAGAGCAGACTGACTCCCATTATGGATATGGTAGCCAAATCTCCGGTGTATACAAGTTTCATCTAATGTAATGTGCTCTGTTTCCATCTGCTAATAACATGTTAAATTGTTTGTCTTCATTCGTACAAAATTTGGTGTGGATATCGTACAAGTGAGTAATCAACTCCGGTTTCCTCGCGGAACTGTTTCGTGCACATTTGAGTCGTGTTTATCGGAATAGCGTATTTGTGGATGTGCATTCATTAATTTCCAAGAAGTCAGGTATAAACAGAACAATAAGTAGCAATATGAGCAGCATATTTAATGGGGTGAACTCCTCGATGTTATTTTTATAGTTCCTGAAACCGTAAGCAATGATTGGTTTGAGAACCACAAATTACATTTACGTGCAACTGGCAACAATTTAGGTACCCTCGTTGGTCATCCGGAATCGGTTTATAATAAAGAGATATTTGTACTGTACAGACCAGGCTTGTAACGCGGCAAATTTGCCTTATCTTCCGTTCTTTTGTTCCCTCTTTAGCACAAAGCTGTACTAAGATGGATTTTAGTGGAGTTTTCACCATCTGATGATGGGGCCGGCGCACAAAAAGTGATAGTTTCAGTGACCAACAATAGACTGTTCTATAGAATACGAGTAAAGAGGTAAAGTCATTTCAGAGAGATCATTATAATTAGCCCCCTGTCGTGGGTAACGGGTATTTCGTGGACTATAAGGAAGGTTCTCCGGACCACTTCACGTTTTTGTAAGATTGCCATTGTTCCAGTTACTGATCAATTCAGGGTAACATTTAACAGAAATTGTCTAAACGTGTGAAAACTGGCGGTTAACTAACGTGCCGATTTATGTGATGATGACCTCAACAGCCGTCCAGACTTTTGTGTCTTCGGCAGAGCCTGAATTTGGGCCGCTAATCCTCCATGTGGTTTTCCTCTCACAACAAAATAAATCATCGTTAGTCAAGGCATTTACAGTTATTCAGTCGCTAATTGGTAATGACTGAGTATACTGTTATCAACAGCAAGAATATTTCTGTTAAAATGCCAGTTCTACAGCCCAAAATGAGAATAACCCGCTTTTCTCTCGTTCAAATATTCCGCTGGATCATGGTAAATGTGCAAGTCAAGTTGACTTAATGAAGCTTGGACTTTCCACAAGTCACAGTCTCCAGTTTAATGAGCTTGTCGGTCGTATCTATCTAAGTGATTTGGTAATCACGTAATCAATCTGCCTCATACTTTATAATGACTTGAGGGTTTCTTTCTAAGTACTGGCATTGTTTTCCTGCTTACCGATTTATTCAACTACAACCCAGGCCTTAAGTGTTTCATTCACTTCATCAATATTCGAATGTGTGCTTTATAATACCAATCCAACCTAGTTGTTCCGTTCGATGATATTATCTTGTTGATAGGAAAGATGTCAAACCTTCGACAGTATAATAAACCATTATGTTCCTCATGACGATTAGACATCACCCACAATTGATTGGAGCTGTCACATTCCCACGGACATTCCAGTCGGCCACTTTCCAACAGTAGAAGCACTAGACTCAAGTTTGGTTCTCATTGGAGCTTGTCAGTGGTGCGCATACTTCCCATGTTTTTGACATGATACGAGCATTACAATTGTCGGCACAAGTCAGGCAGGCTGAATAAAAATGAACTGGCAAGCTACGTACTTATGTTATTTCAGTTTATTACATTTATGAAGATTGTTCCAATAATCCCTGAAATTTGGTTTCCAGATTAAGTCGTAAATGCGATCAGCCCTTATAAATTTTGACTGGTAATCGCATTTAAATATTTAATGCTACAACAGTGAGTCAAACTAGGTGAATTCGACTCTTTAGGTGTGCTGATGAAGTCGAGCAGATGTCAGGGAGCGGCTGTACAAAATGGCTCATACGCATTTTGTCACTGATAGTGCCTTCATGTTTAACATAATGTAAACTGGAGTAACTTCTGTATTGAGGGTCGTCCATTGGAATTATGATACAACTATCTCAAGTTAATTGGACGTGGCTAATAGTAGTTTACCTGGTAGAAACATGTAAAGCACTGCAACATGCACCTCATACTATCCGCAGATACGTTATCTTGCTTGAACCGAATGAGCGGAAGCTGTAGTGACCTTGACGCAGTTTTCCTGCCGCGCACTAAAAACATTGCGCAGACTACAAAAATATGGGGCTACACACATGGAGTCAGCAAAACACGAACCATCTGAGCGTGCGCCATTATGATGGTATTCAAGTGGAGATTTTCACAAATTCATCATAAACCACTGAATAACAGAGAACTGTACTTTACAGCCCGGAACTTAATAAACTGTTACAGCTTCAGGCAAGTTTGTGCGTTAGTTTTGAACCAAAGGCTACCGTCATGAGTGCGTCTGACGAGGGTAAGTAACTAGTATAGCTGTTCGCGTTCACGTAGTCTGATACTTGTTGGTTATTTGATAATTTACTTCAATCGGTCTGAGATATAACGGGTTTGGCTGAAATATTTCACAGCCTAGATTGTCATGTAGTGTTCATATAATTTTAGAAAACAATGGGAATCGTTCAGAAAAACCTTCATCCAAAAGTTCGCCATCGTGCCCACTTAAGCCTACTATTCATGCAAGGTTATTTTAAATCACCATGTACTTGCAATTTTGCATAAATTGAAAATTACAACTAAGATATGATATAAAAGAGTTCCTGTTTTACTTACAATGAATAACGAATTATTTTAGCTCACCACATGAATAACCTGTCAGGTTCAGCTGCAAATATATCGTATATCTCTTCCTAAACCTATTAAATTCTGTAAATGCGGACTGACTTCACGTTTCATCTACTCTACGGGTTGTTGAGGCTCACGCACAAAGTTATGTTTTCTTGATTAATGTTACAAATGTTAGCTAAGTCTCCCGTGTATAAAATTTTCAATCATTGTAATGTGTGCTGTTTCCACTTCGTCTCATCTTTATCATCATCAAAACAGTCATGAGCCTGACCAAGACCTACCATGGCTCGGACCGTACCTCAAATGAACACTGACATGGAATATTCTAGAATCAATAATGTTGCTGAAAATGGTTATAGAGCGATGTGGGTTATAAAAAAAATACTGGGTAGAAGAACTGGAAACGATAGGAACGGAGGTAAGCGAATGACCGTGGCACACCGCCATATCGGATATCGTTCCTAACCAGTGATTTGAGCGGTCACGAAGAGCCCTGACAGACAGACGACACCTACACAATTCAATCAGAGCAGTCAGGGTTTTCGTATTGTTGTTTGACCACCGGGTGGTTTTACTGCAGTTGGTGGTGGTCTCAATATATAATGCCCAATAGCGTAAACGATCAGATGACATACGAAGTACGTGAGCCAACCGACGCAGGTTACGCACAGTTCATAGTTGATCAGCTGGTCGTGCAGCCCAAGCGGTCCAGAATACGCGCTGACGAATGGTCGTAATCACCACAAGGCTGACCACCATTACATAGTGGCTAGATAGATCGGGTCCTGTTAGTCTACTGTCTCACAGTTGTCGTACAACACAAATACGGTGTGAGAGTAAAATACCAAATTCAAAGACTCAGTTCGTAAAAGTATTTAACAAAATCTACCAAAATTTTCAGTGACACAAATTCATTGATCTTCGGTGATATTGATGGATTCCAGTATAAACTGCTTGCGAAACTCTGATAAGGCGATCAGTCTCCTGGATGAATCTGTGGACTCTAGATAACACATTGGGTTGCGTGAGTAACTAGGTCCACATGTGAAATTTCTCAGGTTCTGTTGCGGCTCCATTGTTGACACGAGGGAGTACATACCGCGTCTGCGAATGTAGCTTCTCGCTTGTTCAAAATGAATGGATATCTTCTAATCTACATATATATGTATATATTACCATTAGTGTCTCAATTTTGTTTATGAACAATATAATAGTTATTTTGTTCTACTTTACGAATTATTTCCATGAGTACACTATGTTTCACAAGTCACTGCCCGGTAAGCTCTCTGACTTTAGTTCTTGTGCTTATTTTGAAGAGTTTCATTAATTAGGCTAGAAGTGGCGTGACAAAAATCAATGTAATGTTTCATTGTTTCAGGCGTCCTTTGAGTTGGGTCATCGTCATAAGGCATTAATAACGTAGACACTGTAAGAACATTTTACGTAGCTCTGATCCTTATTGCAGTTCATGTTCCACGTGTTGGTTACATCTTTGACAGCTTGTTATTTTGTAAAGGTGATTCAATATCAGAAAACCGATTTTTGAAGTTTGTTTCTATCAAACACCTATTTGAAAAACACGTTAATCAATTTTTTAAGGTATACAGAAGATTATTTAGATTTAATCACTAGAATGTCACTGGCGGATTTTGCGCAAATTCATTAAACACATATGGAAGGCAGCCATGTTCCAACAATTTGTAGAACTATTTATATTAGATGCGATTAGGAGTAATCCAATAGATAAAATCCACTAGTAAACTGCACCAGTACCAAATGAGATGACTATAAACCTACTGATCCTTCTACTGTTGTATTATTGACCTATTCGTTGCGAAACTTATATCACGTTCGACTACTTTTCCCCAACAATGAACTAAAATGTTGACATATGAAAATGTTGATCCCATATTTGTAACTGAACATACAACTCAAAAAGTTGCTTATAGTGAGATTCGAGTCCTTCAAGGCAATTTGAAAAAGCTTCAATTCTTCGGAGAGTCAGGGACTTAGAATATTCTATTACAGACTTTTCTACATTCAAATTAATTTCTCACCTAATCCAAGAGTGTCACGTAATTTTTTATCTGATTTGAACTGAGGTTTGTTTTTCATTGCACGATTGATGTGAAACTCTTTTAACGTTCATCTTTTTATGGTCAATAACACACGCGCCGCTCACGAGATATGTTCAGAAGTGTTTTGTAGATTGGTTTGCCTAACTTCCTTCAGTACGCCTGGTTCTGAAAACACATCCTGTTTTGCCTACAACAGAAGTTTACAATTTGGGATTGCTCAAATATTTTGCTAAGATCAGTAGTATTTAATTTTCTTTCAACCTAGGACTGAGTTCGCAAAATGAATTTTGCAGATTTTCAAGCTTCAGCTGATGTATCTAACGTCTGTTGTGGAGCCACATGGATTACACTGTACCTCCATCATTTTTCAATGTAATGATGCTCGTGAACCATTGGTCCAGTTCGTAACAATCGGTGAAACAATCAGGTGAACCGCGGCTGTAATAAACACGTTGTCGTTATATCGACTGCGGTAAGATAAATTATGTTGGTCAATTTATATGAAATATCGTGCGTAGCACATCAAGTTAAATGCTTTGTTTACCTCAATGTCGCTAAGCCACTTGAGGTAATGCTTCCTCGCTACAAATGCCGTACTCATACTACTTGACGTTGCCGCTTTATGGTGTTTGTTGGGCACGAACAGATATGTAAGTAAATCTGTCACTCGCTAAGTTTTCAGTGAGATTATCGACAGTAAATCCTCATAGAATGGTGCGATGTCGGCACGAAAACTTGGAGCACATCGTCAGCCCGTAGGTACTCACCCGCTTCACTTATCCAACTAAATCAATGAAACCAACACCAGAGTTTAGTCACGTGCGTTCAACCGCAGAACATTAAATTATAACGGTTAAGGTGCAATAACCTTCTGCAGTGTTACAGTATGCAGACACCTCTGAACATCCAGTGTCGTTTCGACACCAAAACCAATTTAAAATTATACACGCACAGTCACAAACAATTATCTGTGATTCGCTCATTTGTTACATCCAATGTCAAATTCAATGCTTTGAGTTCACCACGCTTTCAATCCATGGAACGTATTCAGCAACATCTGTGTGAACGCCAGGGAGACCAGGCAATGCACATTGGTAGCCGAATGAGATCACACCAATCACGTACCATCGACCTGAACGCTCACACATCAGCGGACCCCCGGAATCATGCTGAGAATATATAAGGGAGAGAATTTGTGGAAGTTAAACGGGAAAACCATAATAAAAGTTCACACGTCGTTGAAATATCAACAAGTGAGTGTAAAATGTTTGTTTTTGGAGCTTCATCACTTTCTTTATTGAGTCTTGCAATTTTGCGTGATACTCTCCTATTTAAATTAAGGGACGCTTGCGCACTGGATATTTTACCGTCCATCTAGAAAGTAAACCTTGAATTTCATTTTAAAATACTGATAATTTGCGTTTGCTATAAAGTGTACAACGTGTTCCCCGAATGAACCTTGACAATTTAACCTATCACCAGTTCACCAGAACCTACGGATATGCATGTGTGGTTATTTAAATTATTTAGTTCTAGTTAGACCTAGAGTCAGTTGGCTAACGAATGTGAAGTAGTACATCGCTGGATGCAAATCATTGAAAATATTCAACAACTGATAAAATCGATAAAATCTAAGTTTTTCAATTCCGTCGGACATAATTACATACTCAAATGACTTACATTGCATGAATTCCGTCCAACTTACAGACAGCGGGCGCAAATAGTACGTTGAAGTGTAAACATTACAAAAGGGGTTTCAAGTGTTTGTAGTGAGAAGTTGTTACATATATGCAGTTATCGGTTGATATGATGTCAAGTTCAACGTGTTGCAACTTGGTCACAATAATTGGGGCATCTATGACAAAAGGGGGAGTAAGATGCTCAAAGGGCTTCTATGGGGAATAACAAACCTATATTTTAAGTAACTATCATACTCTTTATAAAAGTACTTATTAAGCATGAAGATCTCAATGTACTTCTTGCCAGAAATTATGAAATGACCATCCCTGACTGAACTATAATGAACACACCATCTGTTAGCACAGGAAGACTTGTTTTGACGTTAAATTTATCTCCCGCACAATGATCCATACTTATTCCTTCCCAAATACATTAGGTGGTGCTCCGTACTTTTCGCAATGCAGTTTTCCATATATGTTGATTTTTAGTTCAGCGGTCACCAACTTGCAATTTCTTTGTATATCAACCATACATTTCGTAATGTGTTGCAGATGTATATGTCTTCTATATTAGTTATTTGCATACGCCTCGATTGTTACGTTTATGTTGAATTTGGGCAGAATATGGCGTGACAAACAAACGTCAGCTTCAAGAAACAACTCCGTAACGTATACTATTTCGGAATGGCTGAAGTGTGAAAAATCACTGGCCATAGATACTTCATTGGTTTTTCCTTCACACACTCCAAATGAATAAATAACATGACGTACTTTGTATATAATCCGCTGTTATGGTACACGCTCAGTCAGTACCACAAACGCGATTGTGTGACTGAACCAGTTGGGTTACAAAGTCCCTGGTCCTGTTCTCTCACTGCTCATTTATCGCAATATATATATGCACTTAGTTTTGAAAATGCCTAACCAAAAGGTTACAATGTTTCATCCGTACAATACAGACTTACCGAAGGTCATATGCCCCCAACCGACGCTGATACATTGAGTACCAGGTTTGACTACATCGCCCAGTTCAGGTAGACAAGCAATATTGACGGTGTTGGTTAGTGGAACAGGCTTCTTCAGTTTTATCAAAGCGATGTCGTCTCCGAGTGACACAACAGTTAAAAGGCGTAAATCAAGTGTTCATTATGTGTTTTCGGTAATTCGTTAGCTTTTCTATCATCATGGTTTTTGAAACAACAAAATCAAGAGCAATCAGTTACACATTTATTTTGAACATTTTCGAACTGAAGGGCAGTTAAGTCACCAAATCAAAGTCCGAAGATGCAAAATGAGAAACGGGCGGTCACAGGGACCGTAGAGCTCGGACAAATTCCTTCTTAATAGACAACATTGCCAGTAGAAATGCTTACGGCGATTCAACTATTTGTAAGATCCGGTTACACTTTTGTCGAAAATCATCCAGTGGATTTTCGCTCTCCTCACGACTACATGTCATAAAGAAATTCAAAGTTTGCAACGATTGTACAAGTTTAGAGAAGAAAAGCTGTTTATTTGTGGCAAGTACATGTAGAAAAATGAACATTTGCAATGAATTTGCATTGCCAACTTGTACACAATGAAGTGGTCCTGGTAGTTAACAGTATAGCTTAAGGACAGAATGCCACTATCGAAGAACTCCCAGTCTAGACCATCTCGTCCAGTTATCAAACTCAACTCGATGCATCTGATACAATTCACCAGATAATGAATTATCAGGAAAATTTTGGCCATATCACTTCAGTCAAATATGGGAATCATAACCAAACTGAACCAACTTAAAATGTTGACTTATTCGATTGTGTGATGTGATGCTTTCGGTAAATTGTGTCGAGCATAAAATATCGGCACATAAAAGTAGCAGTTCTATTAGCTTCGCATTGCAGGTAAATTTCCTGTAAGTTTATCGCGAAACATTTGAAATACCTAATCTACACAATCGCCTCTAGTGGGCACAAGTGTGAAATCATAAGCATGAGTGGAATATTGTGACGAGTGTGACGGTCATATGCACCAACCTGCAACAGCTATTGGGTTCACAGTATGTTTCCTCACTCTAGAATAAGAATAGCACATAGAAGACTTCCTGCGTGTCTGCTCAATTACAATATGCTTTCAAGCAGACAGAATTCAGGAGGTAAACTGTAGCAATAAAACCAGTCTTAGTACCGTTAGCAGAGTGACAGAAATTGATAGACCGATGGCACTGAAACCCGTGTTATTTTTACTTCCACCAGGAGTCAGGAAAACGAGAAAGCTGAATACGATATGACAATCTCTCAAAATTGGAATAAGTAAAGCTTACTTTTGTAACGTGGATGTGCGACGATTTTCTCCACCGGACTGTCGTAATGTGGCACCGAATCATTAAGCATATCGTGTTCGCCAATGCGTACAGTCCATCGTCCAGGATCCGTTGTCAAGCCAATCACATTATCCTCTAGTTGACTTCAAACAGTAAAGAGGATATTACGAACATAGGAAACGTTTATAAATTTGTTTGTTAAAGAGCTTATTAAAAACAGCCTCGGTGGATTGAATCAGAAACTCACCCAAGACAAATTGTTGGGATTATATAAACGGTATGTCTTACTCACAAACATGATTACTTCAGTGCATCAACTGTGAATAGCAGTGAACAGAAAACTTTAAAACTTAAAGCACCTAAATACGTTTCTGGTGCCTACTGTACGTCGTTGCAATGCATTCGGTGGTTTGAGGAAATTCAAAGAGAGCGGACAAGCATTGATGATTTACTAATCTCAGCAGCTATGCATCTAGACGGTTGCAACAATATGTTCAAGCGAAGGCTAGATTTTATACGCCTCTTTCAAAACCTTTTAATATCATGATGTTTTATATTGTATACCCAAAGTAATACAGTTCCTGTCCGTCAGTAATTACGCATAGTTAGGATGATTGGTCACTAGTATTACAAATAGATGGCGACCACATTATCGTTAGTTACGGTTAAGCAGCAAAATATCGCTTAATCAACCAGAGCTTTCAATTTTATCAGCGCCAATGAGCTGCTGATAAGTTCTAGTAATCAGGATTAAACTGATTGTACGATTGATCATCTGACATGAATATGCACTTTCTACGACCAAAGTGATTAATGGTATTCAACTAGGTGTTTTCAGTTTAACTAGGCGTTTAGTAGTTAATGCCATTTTTATGTATGATGTATGTATGTATGATGTATGATGTATGATGATGTATGTATTTGCTACAGTTGGCTTGGAATATCTGGTTGACTTTAAACGACAACAAATAAATTGCAGTCTTATGTTTGATGTAAGTTCATACTACACTGAATCATGATGCACATATTATTTAATAATGCAGCCAATGTTTTATATGTGTTGGAAAGTTCTGACTAGTGACATTGTATTACAAAAACTGAACAGATTACAAAAACATAAAAGCACGTTAATCACATTTTTACTTTAATATATCATCATATTCTTACAAAATTAAACGAATTATCTCGACCGTAGATTAAAGAAATCTGCTAGTTGTCATCGTCTTACAAATGATATGTGTCCACATCCGCCCAATTCCACTTCCGTTTTGTTTTTCAATGTAATCGGATCTCTTCATTCACCAGAATGCAACCAATATTAAAAACTGTAAGTTTCTTGGAGGAATTTCTAGGCCAAAACAGAGCAACAAAATCCATGGTTCCTCAGTTCATATTTTCGTGAACTCTGAATGATACACTTCTACCAGAATCACACGTTTTATCGTGTATAACGGTTGAAACGTACCACAGTTCTTTGTGACAAATGGATTGTATTTAAGCTACGGCTAACAAAGTAAACAATGGTAAATACAAAGTCTAACGTGTACAACTGAGTGTGTAATATTCATTTTGTATTTATATAAAAATGAATAATCTATACTGAATATCTGCAGGTGGAAGCCTCCCAGATAGATAAATTAAGACATTGCAAACGCTTGATTGAAGCCTTCACATTCAAATTAAACTGTCGGCCAGCCATTTTGTAAGGAAGCACTGTACACAAGTTTCGCTCTCTTCAGATTTAATCAGTAGTGCATGCCTTCGTCCGGACCAAAATACAAGGGTCGCGATCAAGTGTGAGTGGTGTTCAATTTGAAACAACCTAAATCCTGAACATCTATTAAAGACTCGAGGCATGCTGAGTTACGTCCAGTGAAAACAGTGACTTCAACCTAACTAACAAGTCCTGATCACGGGGTTATCGATTGGCTAGAACAGAGTGATTCTGTACATTCTTCTTCCGAGGCGATCGGGCAAGCTGAACACTATTCACACTAGTTCTTGTTTAGCGATTGAGTGAGCGTTTAGTCATTTGGTCATGCCTATTGTGAGATTTTACATTTGGACTCGGTTACCCACCCGCCCCACTGTGTCATACGGAATCCACCAAATTATCCAGGGGATCGACTACCCAGGCGGGATTTCTCGAACATCTCATGCTGGAATCCACCAACGCTACTGGGACGGGTGGGTAGCCGAGTCCAAATGTGAAATTTTCGAGTTCCTGACGTGATTTCATAGCTCTGCTGATAGAGCGCTTGCCGAGTTGAGGCATGGTGTTTCTGCCGCTGGTTCGAATCCAGCCGAAGCCCTGAGTTTTCACAGTTGGGTCTCGTTCAAAATTATTATACAGCATTGTTATGTTAACCATTTTTGAAGTTCTTGTGTGTGAACGTACACTGAACATAGACCATGTGCGGTGCATGAATCGGGTGCTGAAATAAAGGCACAACCACTCGTATCTATTAGATCCCAAAAAGGCCGTCATGCGGTGGTTAGTAAAAAATATTTATTTATCAAATTCGGTTGAACACTGTGAAATTTTTCTAAATGTTTCGCACAGAAAACGCTACCATTATAAAACCATCTCTGACGAGTGTCGTGTGTGACTGTTCAGTTTTTATTGAACTGCAACTTTTCTGATACCAGTTTTCATTGCTCATATTTCCATGTATCTAAAAATGGCTAATTCCAATCACTGTCAGTTCTGATGATGAGAGAGGTAAAATCATACAAGTGGTCACAAACTCGTTAACAAATGGAAACCTACTGAATACATCGCCAGAGGAATTCTGGAAACAGAGTTGGAACTTTTCATTTTCGACGTGAACAGTTTACAACACTTTTACACATACAAAAATGATGCTAATTTTCATTACAGTCATTTTCGTTATTATAGCGACAAGGAACAGTTCCTCAATACCTTTCAGCTATTACGAAACTTTTAAAATAACACAAAATCTCCATTGAATTTCATAGTGAGCAACAGCATGATAGCAACACAACGAACTGAAAGGAATTTTCCAAGTAACGGTGTCCGTTGGAGTTGTTCTGGCATTCCAACAAAACTGGATACAAAAACACAATTCCTCAGTGGGTTGCAAGCGCATTATCTGAAAATGTACAATCAAATGTGTAACATGAATTAGGATATTGCAAATAGTATTGAAGAACCCATGGAACCCACCTCCACAGATTTCGTTCAAGAAATCAACTGACAACTCACTTCTGGATGTATGATGACTTCAACATCTGTTTCAACTGGGCTAAACTTACATCATATGTAGAAGCTGCTTATCACTATTTCCATAGGTAAGCCATGCCGAAGCACGTAAGAAAAAAACGGTATCAAAGCCGCACAGGCGCAATAAAAGCTTCATTGTGCATCGGTCGAGATTAATTCTGCATACTTCCGTTAATGCTAGAAAACCAGAAGACAGTGTTACAACGTTTGGTGGAGAATGTAGCCTGGAACAAAATAGCGCGTTTAATAAACAGCTCTACTCAATGACGTTTTTCTTCCCACAACCCCATGATTATGAATGGCATGCCTGGTTTGTAACAGTCAGAACTTAGGAACAACATCGAGTTCCCTCTCTCCAGATGACCAGCGTATTGCAGTAGTTTGATTCTACATTTGTCGTCTTCATGCTGTATTTGATTGGAGCAATACAAATACGCACAATCTAGTGATAAGAAGAGATGCTAAACAACAGACTAGTTGCAGGCATTTTGTCATCAAGCTAACTGTGCCACAGTTATACAGGTTCCGCTGGATTGGTAGATAGTGTATCAGTCTAGCAATGGGTAGTATGCATTAACGTCAACACACCTGGTCCATGATTCTAAGTCGCACAAGATCAGTCACGTGGGCTGAGCGAATTGTGTAGTGAAATCAACACGTCCACGTAATAAAGCTATCGTGTTTATGAGAACACTTTCAATATATACTCATACAACTGTTCGGACCAGATAAAATTGATTTAGCTATCCACAGACTTAAAGATACTTTTGAAGTTGTTCAACTGTTAAAGCAAATAAATATTAGGGAGATTTTATTCACGTTCTTCTTTGCGTCTGTCTCTTTATGAAAACCCCCGAGTGTCCGGGCTAAGAATGGCATCTGTATGAGTTCACCAGTAGATGAGCTAGAAAAACTATCAGACCACTGAACACACAACGTTCAGTTGAAGTTTTCCGGCACGGCATACAATCAAAGGAACATTGTAAATGTGTGGTCATCGCTAGGTCCTTTGGTGGCTGATAGTTTGATGGTATATCTTCAAAACAGCTCATTACCTGACAACATGACCTAGATCCTTCACTGCGTGAGCCTTATAGAGTACGCCAGCTTATGCCAGATGAATTAGAACGCCGCGGTGGAAAACTGGCTCATTTCAACACGCGAAATATTACTTTCTCAGACACATTCACGTTTCGTTTTAGCAACATAACAACATAAATATAAATATAATCTCAAGCGACCTGGGTTGAACTCTATGTACAGTTTTAACCGTTTGTATCACTTAGGGGAAAGTGACATCTGTATCCGATAAACACGGATGTGTGAAAATGTGTAATGTGCGGTCGAAACCAGTAGGCGCGCACGGGTTGAATCTGAATTGTGTAACAAGGCTTGTTGCTGTGTTGCCTGCGCTGTCTCGGTTTTCGTTTGTCTAAGTCGTGTGCATGGCTTACAGAGTCTTGGAATAATGTTTGTGTGTGTGTGTTGTTTCCTTATCAGGACTGTTGTTGGAACCCTTACTTCGGAAGAACGCTGTCCCTCGATGTCTCCACGTTGCCCCAATTTTGGTCCGCAAGTGTGACGGACAGTCGGAATAAAAACGGTCGGCTTGTATGTTACAAATGTTCGAACTACACTTTAGAAAATGACATATTTCATTTAACCCACACTAAAAATGACTATGCTTTATGGTTTACTAATGAACACATAACAGCGGATAAAGAGGTTTATGACGTTCGTGTTGCACACAAACTGGCTTTTCATATTTGACTGCTTTCCAAAAGTGATAGATCATCTGAAAACGTAATCAGATGACTTGGCGTAATAATGAGTAAAATCTACGCGAAATTGCGTTCTCCAATCATTTCCAACCTAGTTTTCCATCCCAAGTTGAAACATACATTCACCACTCATGTTTCATCTTCACTTGTTTACTGTGTCGTCCGTCTCTCTGGAGCAGGCTGCGAAGGACAGCGCAACATGGCGATTGGCTGAATGTATCCGATGATATCATCCGATATGGCTAGTAGGAGGATATGTAGAAATCCGTTCATTTCTGGTTGCTGTGCATTAGGTAAGATCTAATTCAATCAGACTGATCTATCAAATCCGTAGGATATAGACAACAATATGGACGGATAAACGTGTGGCCAAAATATCGAGCCTCCAGCGACCGTGCATACATGCTCCGGGTGGACCTGTGACGTGGACGTGTTGATGTGTGTAAACATTTTGCACAACAATTTTGACAACTAAGTCTCGGGAATCAAACCAAGCAAGCTACCGTTTATTCTAACTAACTATATCGACCTAGGTGAACCTATATAAATTTTCATATTCAGCCCGTCGCTGGAGCATCACAAATGAATTCGTTTACAACCCATATCCTCGGTTTATTATTGGCATTCCAATCGCCCGTCAAAATATTCATGGTTGGTAAAGCTTTGGAAAATCTCGTTGAATTACATCCGTCTGAGTGTTGAATATTCATGCGCATGATCGCTGCGTTCAATGGGCAGTTCGACATGTCCAAAATTGATCTGAGTGCTACCACAACTGTATAAATGTTCGACAACCATTGCTGAATATTTAGCATTCACATGTACAGCATACGCATAAAATGGCCATCCGGCGAGGCTGAGAATAACTCAGACACTGCACGAGATAAAAAGATCAGCTGCAAATAGCAGAAGAAGACGTCGTGTACATCGGATTTCATTTCGAAGGCGGCTAGATAGCCC
>JTDE01000654.1:0-22669 GCA_014338405.1 Paragonimus skrjabini miyazakii
GCAACTCTCGCAACTTAGAACCCCCCCCCCCCAAAAAGAAAGGAAAAAGACGGCCTTCAAACGAGCTTTTTTTTTTGCTCAGCCCGAAGGCAACATTGTGATTTACAGCAACTGTGTTTATAGGATTGCGGTGGCCTTGGGCCTAGGTCGCCGAATGGACCAATCAGAAGCGAGCGCAACTTCCTAGACGTTCCAGAATTCTGGCGAGCTTTCTAGATCCCAGGAAATGAAGAAATCCATTTCCCTTGCAAATAACGCGAATTTGTAGGAAAAAGTGCCTTTTCCCAACACAGACCTCTACCTATTGGCCTGCCTGGTATGAGTGACTATCTGTGTGGTGGCCACACAGTCCACTTTAGCCCAATAGGTCATCGAGATACGCAAGCCGTCACACCGCGTCAAGGTCCAGTCTTGTTGTGACAGAAGCATTATGTACTCTTCCTTTCAGCGACAACCGGACGTCTTTTCGATGCCACAGATGTCGCAGTTTGGCAAAGGCGACTCGTGCCTTTGCTATCCTCGCTGATATCTCATCAGCAATATTACAAGCTGAGGAAAGTGCTACTCAAGCATGTAACTGTTCACTGTCTCAAGCGGCTAACCTGCAGTAAGGAAAGTAGGAATGGAAACGCCCCAGTCTTGAGACAACACTGTACTTTGAAGGTGCGAAGCGTATTCCATACAAACCAGCCCGGTCACTCACCTTGTTCAGCATGGTCTGCATGTCTTCGGCAGAGGGGTTAAGTACGACAATGTTGTCCGCATACTCCAGATCGGTCAACTTCATGTCAGGAAGAAGCTCATCATCAGGTTCACTGGACTGCTCAAACGTACCCTCCAGAATGTCGTCCATAACAAAATTAAACAGAAAGGGAGAAAATCGAACACCCTTGACGAACACCTCCAGAAGTGATGAACGCCGGAGACAGTTGTCCATAAACTGGTCCATATTGGAGAGACTGACCGACGTTGTAAATATGATGGTTCACAAGCGACCATTCGTCGGAATCCATTCGAACAAACTTTACTGCACCTTAGAACTCTACGATTCCCGTTCCAGAGCTACCGTCTGATTCGGCTTCATCGTCACCAGAAACGTTGAGAATTAACCGCCGGTCCATGAAGTTATCCAAGGGCAAATTCAAGTGAACAACAGCAGTCGTATGGGAGACTGTACGCATCCAGTTCCAGACCGAAGTGTTCGCCATAGCAACTTGCCGACCCTTTTGTTAGAATGCGCGGACTTCAAAAGCGGTTATCCTGTCGTAGCAACGGTAGCCTCTGTTACTTCGCGGTCGTTTGAGCCGCGGAAGGAAGTTGACATGATGTACTCCACACGCAATCTCCGACCAGGAAATCTGACCTGTGAACCAACAGAAGATACTGTTTTCTTCTAGAACCATATGCAAGATTGATGACTAAAGTATCTGGCTTACTTGGCAGCTAAGGAGTTGCCTAGCCTGAGGCACACTAAATAAGACATTGTTGTCTGATCTCAATTTCTACTGCACACAGTTCGTGTGTTGTAGGTTACATCGAACTTCTGAAGAATACTGTGGGTCTTTTGGTCGTATTAAGTAAAATCTTGGTGGTCATGATCAACTGTTGGGCGACGGAGGTGCTTTTCGTTTGAGCCTATTTCTTCTTTCCCTCTCTTTCTTATGCGAAAGATGACAACACTGTAATTAAATGGGCTTGTGGGCATGGTCTGTGGGAATGCAACAGCTGCGGTCAACTGTGTTCGATCTATATCAAAACCCCCCCCCCTACTATTCATCAGTAATACTGCGACTGTAAAAATAGCCCTGCTGTATACTCATGAGATTGTGCCGCATTACTTAAGCACTCTTACATAATCAGTGGTGCGGGGTGCAACTTCGCATGTAGAACTGCTTTCCGTCTGGTTCCTCTCCTTTGGACTGTCAAGTACGTAAGGCATGGATTTATCTGAGAGGTTTGAAGTCCTCATCAGCTTACCCCTTCGGATCAACGCAGTATCCATGTCTGACTTTCACGCCAGTGTAGCGGAAGAAGTTACGGGCAGATCTTATGGCAGTGAGTGCTAGGATGCTTACGTTTTTAACAAGTCCGTGGTTAGGCAGCTTTTCTACATTTGACTGCTTGTTCCTTTGGACTTAGTTCGGTGATCATACTAATCGAAAACCATGACACAACAGGAAGGGCATACGCGGCATGCTAAACATCAATTCGTTACAGTGAAGTTCACTTGCCCCCTAGTATGTTTTGAAAGTAATTTGCTGGTGCGTTTGTCATCCCAAACTTACTACTGTATTCTCGAACTCCTTCAATGTGATCAATTCCATACGTTTCTCTCTAGATCCGAGTTATGTGCCGATATTTTGCTTCCATTTTTATTTAACCTCTTGAACTCTTTCGCAAATTGTGACTTGAACTACCTAGCATCTTTTTGTTTGACAGGCCAAAGTGATATTAATTTGATAAATGGATTGCGAACAACACAACGTTACGAGCAAGTTGTAATACTCTACGTTTCAACCACTTCAGGTGGCCTTCCTCAGGAGTGTCGTAATCGAAATCACATTAACACATTAACAACCCATTTATCAATAACATGTTAGACACGACGCCCAAACTGTTTAACTTCATTCGTACTAAATTTGGTGCGGATATCCTACAACTGATATTAATTTGCTTGCCTAGATTTTGTTTGATTAATAGTAAACTTATTTGCAAGTGATTTTCTTTTTGTATCGTACTGTCATAGAAATAATGGTAATCCTTTAACAATGTTAGCACATTTCAACAATGTTTTGCTTACTTCTAATGTTCACCAATAATTTCTTGTTCTGTATTCCTTGCAGACTGCCTTTTTCGGAAACCGCTTCCAGTATCCTGGCGCGATTGCTTTACCCGCGACACTCTCTGAGTGTTATGTCTAGTTCTTTTTGAATAGAGCCTACTGATTTCTTTCTGACCCGCTCCCTGCACTACCAGAAACGCCTTTCTTTCTTTCTATAATTTCAAGATGTCACTCATGCAGGTATATATATCGATCTCTGCAGAAAAGTCACTTCTACTTATAGAATTCCGAAGCTGATTTTGAACGTCGTTGTCTTTCAATTAATGCAATGATCAAGCGTATATTACATATGGAAGATGTATCTCCGCCTGAATGGCACACGTTGTTCGCGTAGGTCAATGGTTTTTCTTCATTCACTTATGTGACCACGTTACTTCTTCAGAGATGTCTTTAACGTTGTTATGTGGTATGTGCCACAGGGGGCCAACCGAATTCGTGAGTCTCTGACGGACAGTATTGGAGAGTATCTTACCAATGTTCGGAAGGTATGTTTCATACGGTCTATCGTACATATCCACACGCATAGTTTGTGGCATCCATGTCGAGATTGGCTTATCAGGGTGACCGGGACTGAGGAACGGCTGCGTGTGTATGTACGCTCCACTATCATCGGCTTGCACTTGCACGCTTGAAGCTCTGTTTATCTGTTCCGTGTTCACCGTACATCCAAAAGGATAATATTGAAGGAGCTTGTGTGTTGCATCCGACTAGAACTTGGTAACTGTCAAACCTCTTCAGGAAATGAAAATGAGATAGTCCTGCAATTTTAACGACGCGGAGCAAGAGTAATTGCCGGACATTTACTGAATAGTCTACATTAAGTTTTTTATAAGGTGATCGTTATATGTAAAATGCCATGATATAACCTTTTCAAATGTGCAGATAGTATGTTTAGACCGCTTGAAGTCAGAAGTAGAGAGAAAAAAGCCTACTTATTTTACATAGTCATGACGAGATAATTGGGCTCCGCTAATCTGAAGAGTAAGGGAATTGGCAAGTGAAGCAGTACTTCGACGCCCTAAAGAAATGAAAAAGACGCATCACTGCCGTCTGTCGAGTATAAATTTGGTGACGAGGGTTCCAGGCCATCGAGGATTTTTTTTATTATTCCAGTCAGTTCAGGCTGATCTCTCAGATCACAGACTAAAGTTGGACTTTTCAACGTTTGCTGAAATCCAAAGTTAGAAGATGTGCATGTTATGACCGGATGCGTCAACAGGAAGCAAAATGCTTAACATTAGTTGAATTACGTTCATACGTATTTTTATACCCTCACACACATTTTCCATCTAAGTTATGTGCGGGATGGTCCCCAGTACATTTTATGCTAGCGACGTAAGCAATAGCAAACCGAAGCGACAACTTTGAACGACCGAATTCCCGTCAGTTATTTGAGTAGCTGAGTCAGAAAATGTAAATTACGATTTTATTCCAAACACTTATCGGTTCTAAATGTGCGACTAGCGTGAAAACAAAACGATTCTGCAATGAATTGACAAGTACAGGTTGGTCATGACTGACACAGTTGAACTCTCTTCCAACATGTTTTCGTTATCTCTCCATCTGTTTATCTCACACTCAACGTGATACATTTTTTAGCGGAATCAGTTGCTTCTGGCATCTCCAATACATATAGACAAAACCCTTATTGATCCATAACTCGAACACGTGCGTGCTCAGTTATGTGGATTGCTTCCCACATCTGCTGAGAATGACTGGCAGCCTAAGGCCAAGCTAGCTGACATGTCACAAGTCCCGACGGTAAATATCGTTGTTATGAACCGCCTACAGTGCACACGTAAAGTGAGATAATCCCGTTTACTCGAGTCAGTCCCCATCGGACAATATTACATGAGGCTGGCTATCGGTATGTCAGATTGAAGCCACTTTTTGTATGGTATTGTCAATGAGAAAGAATGTTGCAGCTTGCAGTTTTTTAAATCACATGATCTACAATCCTGCATTTGATCGAAAACTCACGAATCTGCTCTCCCAATGAGGCCCATTTCAACCATACTTGACTGTTTGTCATAAATTAACCAAGTGGTTAGTTGACATTCTACCACTTGCTCGCAAGAAACAGCAGTTTGTTTATATTTTAAAAGTCACCCAAACGTTTGGATGTTGTAAAAGTCAGTTTGTTCCGTTGACGGCAGTTCTTCGTTCACAAACGTTCGATTGCACTAGATGGTATATTTAAATGTGGTTACATTTAGCCTAATTTGTACATCTCGGCCGACAGTTCAAAACCTCAGCGATTACTGTGCGTTGACCATGTAGGGGATCATTTATCATTTCAGCTTAACCACATGAAACTACTTTGGTCCTTTTCTGGTCGATTTGTTCACGTCTCATATTTACCAGACTCCCTTTGCAGTTTTGGATTGTCTGAAGTTGTACGAACCTTATGTCTGTGCTATGCTCCTAATTGGTCGAAATATGAAATAGATTACAAAAGGGATCTCAGTATTTTACTTTGCTCACCCAAACATTAGTGACCATTAGGCAAGAAAAGGACAGCTTGCTTTTCCCGAATGTTTTGCTTAGAAGCTGTTCAGGGGAACATATTGAATGGTCGTTGTAACACGAGCCAACACGGCCAGAACAATTCTCAACTGTGTGAATTGCGTTCCCCTAGCCTGCAAACGGTCATTAGTTCGTGTACTGTTTTATGGGACATCGAGAATGCGCCTGACGATAGACTTTGAAGCCGAGCAGGTATTGTTTTACGAAATTCTTCATGTTAACAGTTTCCTAGAACCTTTCATTTGGACATTGTGCAAGTTGACGTCTGCAAAAGTGCATGTTGTGTTAGTACTCGGGGAAGCTGTTAATCTGTTGTTTCCGGTAAAAGGTGATGATGTGATGAACATGTCTAGGAAAGTGATGGTCAGTAATTTGAAACGCGCTCATAATGCAGGTACGTTAATCTCACTTTTACGAACCATTCGGATGCTTCTAACCCCAGTCGATCAACAGGCTTTCATGTTCTCTAACATTTATTCCATCCATCAGTGTTCCTGTTGTTACGAAAGCTAATACTTTGGTAGAACAGGTAGGTCACTTGAACCCATCGTCAAGAAACAAACATCAAAGTCACTGATGAATATGTCTGCACAACAGCTGGTCGTCGAAGCTCAGAAAACCACCGTGTCTTCCAACGTGAGATATCTATTGCCCACAGGTCACAAAGTCAACATTGCATCATCGTCTGATGTCCCAGTGGATGTTCATAACTCGCAACTGTGTAATTTTTGTGAAGCTTTATGGATCAGCCGTAGACAAGCCGCTCTGTGCGCGGAAAAAGGTTTTCTAGTCCTCGGTTTCCGCCGGTTTGGTCGCAAATGTTATTCATGATCTAGATTGGTGTTTGATTCAGCAAATTCATTTAAGAACGGTTGTTTTTGTTCTCATGCCCATTTGACTTTTACGAATGATGAGTGTGTCCGAACTGGATTTTGGCTGTATTTTGTTTTCCGGCCGCGTTGTTCAAATGGTTTGAGAGATCCTCATTGTTCAAGTTTTTTGTTATTTGTCATTGTTTGTGTCGTTTGCGTAAACTGAGGAATATTGATCAATCACCCAATGACTACTTCCCAATCAACCCCGAGTGTGACCTTCACTTGTTCATTAGATTTTGCAGTTAAGACATAAGCGAACGTATATTTTCGATAACTCATCCTCAGACTGGTGTAACTGTATAAGGAGTTTATGGAGTTATATCGAAATATCAATCGAACTTATTACGGAGAAATTGGGTCACTGGTCAGTCAGTTGGCGATGGTCTGACCAGTCCACTACGTCACTCTCGTCCGTTGGTTTAACCACACAGGTTGGCGACTATTCAGATGGATTTGTGGCCATCGTAGACGCAGTGCCTGAACAAACCGCTTTTGATGGCATAACACCGAGTTATGCAACCTAATTCCGATATTCTTGGTAGCACAAAGTGTTCACATTCGGACGGCCTTTGATGGGTTACTTGATAGGTCGTCGACTACTTGAAAAACCTGACTAATGTATACCTGGTGCTAACTTTTAACTGGATGAGCTGAGCGAGGATAACGCTGTTGACCGACCGTTTTCCCCCGTACCCCAACCACCGTGGGTGGTGTTTCCGGATTTGTTTTGAAAGCTTTCTTGACGTTCGAATGATATATCGTGTTCTACAGGAATAAGTCGAAAAGTAGATACACAAGTGCAATCTGAACTGCCAGTCTATCTTTGTAATAGAACCGAAGAACTAGATACGGAATTTAGCTGTGATGTAGATCTTGCAGATTGTCTGGTTGAATCAATTTTAACAACATTCTGCGGCACTGTCATATTTTAACGGCACTCGAATAAACGCAGACACCCTTCCTACGTTTTTCACGTCAGGTTTAGGTGGCGTTCTGATCATGTTCCTGGTGATAAATCGTCCCGTAGTGGGAAGCTTAGAGTTTAAATTGGCTTATCTTTCAGTATACTGACTGAGAAAGCCGAGGCTGCTCTCAAATGACTTAACTGTGGAAGATGAGCTGATTTGTCTTCATTTCGTCTCTGAAATTTGAATGAGATATTCGAGAATGGGCGATTATTTGATATCTTGAGCTGTTCAATATACCATGGCGACGTTGGTTTTGTTAATGTATCGGTATTCATCTGGTCAGATGGAGAAATTTGGTTGGACTTTTTGAATCATTTCATTTATGATTCGAGCAAGAAGCACGTCGAGAAGTCTTTCAGACGCGTACCGTGAATCGTCGGTGCACTAATTTTTGTTAGTGATGAACCCCTCGTTATTACCCTTTACGAAAACAAATGTACTGACCTTCCCAGAACTGTTGGCGTTGTCCATTCGGTGTCTGTTCCCGTGCTCACTCGTACTCACTGACGGTAGCGTTTAGGCCGTTTTCGTTGGTGTGACGATCAATTAGTTGATCGCCAATCGATACTCAGCAGCGGGCCTTTGGACGAATAGAGAACAGTAGGCGTGCACTTCTCCCATACTTACTAGGCGCTGTAAACTTCCCTGTCCATCGTTGTCGAAATTGTGACTTCATATGCACATGAGTACATACATGTTACGTCGAATTTTCCCCCCCTAACAGCTCGTTCTCGAAAGCCATGACGACTCTACATTGTTGAAAACATATAGTGTACAATGGACCAAATTTTCCGATCGGGCCGAATATTTGCCTTTGGCGTTTGGACATTTGGACACACACTTGAACGGGAAGCATCAGACAAATCAGAGTCAACGTCAACTACACGAAAGCAGCGTTCGCAAAGTGAGTCGGTTTATATGTTCCGGTTCATTTTGTTTCTCTTTGTCCAGCTTATGATGGAAACCTGGAAGTCAAAAATATACGAGGAAATTCGTTTCAGACTTATCAACAGCGCTGTTCACTTGATTGGGTGTGAACGAAGAGGTCAGGTTATCGATTCAGATCGCGTGGGTGGTTTCAGGAATTCTTGTGGTAAGTGAAACGGTGACATTTACGACTACGTCCTACAACTTCCCTAAGATCCTATCCTCCGAGCTGGTTTTGATTTTTTGGTTATCCGATTTTATCCAACTGCATCATGGCAATCTACATCCCAGTAGGGCTTGTTAGTCGCCATTTTTGTCGGACAAAGCTCGGTGAATTTTTCGTCAAATAATTCCCGTACATGATGATGCATAGATTGGTCAACGCCATATCCCGTGTTATCACCACTTCATTCATTCATTTTTAGAAGTCATGATGCTGATTAGACGGTATTATGGTTCTAGCCGTTCTTCATCTGATCAGTGACGTGGAATGTCTGTAAGCTGAAAGGGTATCGAAAGAAAGCTGGATAATGCAGTGGGCTAGAGACACTGTGTATGTACGTACGACTGACTGAAGCACGGTATCTTGTTGGATGGCGTTTCTAACCAGCGAGTTGAATGATTACGAGGTCCCCCAAACGGACAGGTGACTCAACTAGATTCTCACCTCATGGGTTGACCAACTTGTAGTTTTATTCAACTGTTGCTGATTTCTATGCAATGAACGCACAGCTAGCGCACTGAGTGCGTGACTCAACCTTTGCCGACGACAGCTTGATTACTTGAACGGACGGCAAGTTTGTTAACACCTTTGTCCTAAACAAACCGCGTTTCCGGGTTACAGAGCAAAATAAGCCACATGTGTGCATTGTGTGCCCTTCGAACTTCTTTTCGATGCCACAAATGACGCTTGAGTGCCTTCACTGCTTTCGATAATATCAGCTAAAGAGGCAGTGTCACCCAATTATGTGAAACAGCCAACAATCTATCAAACCGCTTACAACAGAAAATGTAACAGTGGGAATGTATCAGTTCTAAAGGAGCACTTTGTAATTTGACAGTGTATGGCATATTTCATAATGACTTAAGCATTTATTCTCCTTGTTCAGAACTGTCCACGCACCTTCGGTAGATAGTTTAAGCAAGACAGTATCGTCCACATACTCCGCGTTGGTCAACGTAGTGCCAGGAAGAAACTCAACACGAAGTCCATTGGATTCCTCAAGCGTGACAACCTGTTTGCACAGACTGAACGATGTAGCAATTTCGCTGACATATTAACTCCTGATAGACTGTCCAACAGGCAGAGCTCTAGTCGACTACAGTTTCGTCGTCCTCCAGGGTTGGATTAGAAATAAGCTTGGCCCTAGTCGTAGATGAACAGCGCTATTCCTAGTCTCTGTTGTCAGAATCTTGCTCGATTGTTGTGATTCCGATCTTTGCACGCGTTTTTGGTTCATCGGCATTGAATATCGGCTATCAGATTTATGTCTGTAATTCCCAAATGAGGTTTTTCAACCCTTCTCAAGGACACGGATAATGTTTTTGCCTTTCGTTCAACCAGTCGGGTTTCATATGTGCATGATTATGCGGTTTGAAGCTCTCAGTCTTTTGGGATGTGCTTTCGCTCAGATTTACAGTGACAGAGTAATCGTTCATCTGGAGTGAATTAAACGATCTGTTTCTGTTATGATTATCCCGATCACCATCATTCGCTTGGTGTCTGATGAATATCAACCACTCATTTGGTCAGTAGTACATCCAACCGAACACATTTCTCTCGTGGTCGATATGTTGACCGACAAAAATAACAGTTCGCGATCAGCGTGTTTGTTGGAAACTGCATACTTCCTTCTCGTTGAGGAATGCCAAACTGGTTCACCTTTGTAGAAGAATACTGCACCGACTCGTGAAGCTAAGTTTTATCACGTATTCACTTGGCCTAGGTGATGTTAAAGGTTTTCTGTGAGGTTAATGCCACGTAATCCAGGTGACCAAAACAAACCAGCATTGTCGAGAGTCGACTTAATCACCTGTACAAAGATGCACCGGTGAACTGGGTCATTATCATTTTGAAGTACTCTAGAGGTATTACAACAAGAGAACACCGCCGGTTAATGTTGGTATAGTAAGTCATTTTGACCTCAGCCCATGGCGATGAAACCACAGGTGACTAACGCACTGCCTTGGGTTGATCGGGTAGCAGCTGATGCATGGATAGATCCATCATCGTACTATTCTGTTATCATCACTCTTTCGTACCACCGCATACTACTCCATCCTTCTTCCGCAAGATGCAGTCACGATTCCCTAAACTCTTTATCATATTCCAGTCGATCACTGAGCGTCCAGCCCTTGCCAGGTACCGCATCGAGCACGTTGACAGTGTGTTGAGTCCGGTCAACCTGTAAGGAGAAGTGGTAACTAACTAAATGGCGGGTGTTTATTAGGGGTCACTTAGATACTGATTACGGAGAATCCCATAGGAATAGTAAATTGCCATATTCACTTCGAATGAGTAGTTGCTCCGTTATTGCAATTCCTTGAAAGTGCAACACCTTGTATACCCAAACTCTGTTATTAGGGCCTCCGTCACTCAAGCCCATGTCTTGCATTAATCATTTATCTGCCACTTCTAACACAACCCAGATCAGGAGATAAATCCACAGACAGAAAATGCTGTCACAGCACTGGATATACGAGACCTATCGGAATCACGGATACACCTGCTTGTTAAAGCTAGCAGTAGTCCATAGTAACGGAGCTCGCTGCCATTCACATGACTGCGAACACAGGTATTGGTCGCCCTCCATATTTGGGCATCTTAATGGTGATCATCCCAATGTCACTTGGTGACAAACTCCTTTCTACTTATATACTAAGAATGTATTTGTACTTGTTTGCGGATTATGTTAACATCCCAGTTGGTTACTATACTGTGATTTGCGTGGTTTCTTTCTTGCTAATCACTCCAATTGTACCGTATAACTGCTATGCATCAAATTAGGCTGTGTTTGAACTGGCTCGAACGGTTCTTTAAGAGTAATGTTATTCACTGTAAACCGTCTAATATGCTTTTGTGACATCGTTCATTCTCCCGCCCGCACATTCTCTGTATGAACAATTTATCGACCTACTCCAGCGGATTTGTCTAACATAACGGGTATGGAAAAACTGGACTATCTGTCCGAATTAGTGAAGGCGTATATCGAAGACATGGAGAACTACTTCCGTCCTCTCATCGCAGCCTACATTCAAGAGCACGGTATCCGAGTGAGTTTTTGTGTTTTTGTTCTAGGTTTGTTCTTGACGTTAGTTTCTGCCAGTTCGTGAAAGCTTCTGGTCAGGAAAGTGTCATTTTCATGCCGTCGAGTTTTTAAAAAAATCGCGTTTGGTGCACTTATTGCATTGACTGGTGATACTGAATTGAATTCAGAGGATCCGATATTTTTAACTCACAGGTCTTAATATTCTCTGGATGGACCACATTCTTCTCATGGTTTACTATTCATGTTCAGATCAATCAACGGGATTACTTATCATCAGTGTCCACGTATCTGTAATCATTGCTCGTTCATTGCCATCCGAATTTACCTATTTGTTGTTTTTGTGCATATTCTTCGTTTGCAGCTTGAGTCACCAATAGTACGTCAATAGTCTGTAGTTGGTTGGCGTGCGACTAGCGAGTACGGAACCTGACAAACTTGGTATTATTCCTCCGCACTCAGTGAACGTTAAAGACACTTACATCATTCGTGTCACCTGCGAGAGTACTCGTTATACATCACTTAATGCCGCAACCACCTTAGTGTTTCAAACCTTTTTGTTTTCGATATTCCAGTACACTGTGACCGACTGGATTTAAGTGTTGCTGATAGTCCTCTAGAATACGCTACTTGTACGACCCATCTTTAAAGGTACATACTCGCTTGACCAACGGTTTTGCTGCGTCCGGACCAATAACACGCAATTTCTATTCAGCTTTGGTCACCTGTCCACTGCAAACCTACCCAGTTGAGGCAGCTGACGCATCATCTGATGGTCCATTCTGTTGCTGATCAGTGTGAACAGTGAGGACAAAACAGTGGAACTGACCGCTTACGTCTGTATACGGATGACATGGTTGGGTAATAGTAGATAATACTGTAATGTTAGACAAGTAGTACTGAGGACTCTGTTTTAACTGTAGTTAGTTATTGCATCTCACTAGAGTATCGTTAGCTGTATTGTAACTGTATTTGTGTTTATGTTTTGTTTTGTATCCGATTAACTTTTTCGCTGATAGCGGTTTATTATGTTTTCTACACACTAATCGTAGGCTTATACAACTTATGCGGGACAAATGCTATCTGAGGAGGAGGAGCGCGGTAAACGTTATCTGGACACTGCGGACGACTCAGAAGCCATCGTCACCCTGACGAAAGTTTGTGTTACCATATTCGTGGAAGATTACCTTGTAAGTCTAAGTAACCAATCTAAACATTGCTGACCACTGCACTCCTTTATACACACACGATTAGTGGCATCTGTTTTGGATTAGGCTTCCATCATAACCGAAGCCAAAGGACGCCCACGCATGACCCTCACCACAAGTTGTTTGCGCTGCACCACTTTAGTCCCATTCACACACCTCTTATCTAGTGTAAGCCCGAAGGTGTAAGACCTGGACGCTTGTCAATGTAGGCTTTTGTGGTCCTGCTGGACAAGGCCGGTTAGCCAGATAGTGGGTTAGTAGGAAAGTGAAACTCTTATCTCTCGGAAACGATAGTAGATAAACTCCAACCTTAATGCTTAAGCTGTGAAGAAAGGTACTGAAAATATAGGGAAAGGAGTAGTTCATTGTAAGAGTACATATTATTGCACTCTGGATAGGGTGAGGAGAAAAGCAAAACATGAAGCTTGATGGGAAAATGGACAAAACAGTCATTGTACAATGCACAAAATAAAGCTGAAGGAAAGGTAACATAGAGGGCCACCGTTGCCGAAGTTTTTAGAAAAGAGAGCGGATGATTTGACTGGTATGAACAAAAAATAGGTATAACAGGTATAACTTACTTGTGCCTCATGTACTCGTCGCCTCTTAACTGATGGTATGCTATGGGTACGTTGATGACCTACTAATTCAAGACGGCCAGAACATTCGTGGCCTCATTCGGAACGCCATATAGTCGTGTCACGACGACTCAGGGCACATAGCGTACCGCGCGTTTCAGTTATCGACCGCGCAGTTGTTGCCCACTGAACTTTCAGACGCCTGTCCGAATAGTATTTCTGCAGACGGTCTAACTCAAGTCTACGTCTCCCGAAGGTCCGAAATCACAGTATCACAACGCGAAGGATTTACCTGAATAACGTCCTGGTGTCGCAACAAACGTCGGGACACACAAGTATGCGGTTAATGCTATTATTGTCATTTCCGTCCACTGCACTCTCAATTTCAGGATCAATTACTTGCCGAGGTGCCCAAACTACTCCGCGAGAATAATATGGACATGTTGAAGCAATTTTACGATCTGGTTCATCGAATTCCCAATGGTTCCGAACACATCTGTCACCATTTTGAACCATTTGTGAATCAGACCGGATTGGAAAGCATTAAAGCAAATGCTGAATCCAAAGTCAGGGTAAGTTTGGTTGTGTTTGTTCATATGAGATGAACCTTTTCCTACATTAGTAAATGTGGGAACGTGGCACTATGCGATAAGGTGCCTGTATGCTTTTACAAAGCAGTCCATTTGAACAGTTTTAACCATGTCGCTTTCCGCTCAGTGGTTTTAAAGGCCGATCGGACACCAACTTTTTCATCCCGAATTACACGAACTAATGGCTTCGGGTTGTTGATTTTGATCGCCTTGTAAATCGCATGTGGTTGCTCCCTTGTATTTCTCATTTGCATATACCTTTTGACCTCGGGGTCGCTCAGTGTGAATGATATCGTTCTCTGGTCATACTGCCACATCTGCTCATGTTCGGGTTTGAACAGCACGATAGTGTCCAGCTTACGTAACCTGATATGTTGTACGATGATAACAGTCTGAGTGTGTAAAAGCCAAACATTTGATTTTGGCAGCTTCAACATTTGTCTCTCCGTCACAGCCGTCGTTGATTTTACGGTGACCCTTAATTGATGTATGATTCTTAGCCGCACGCGTGGACCCGTATGGTTACCGATGAGTAACGGCTGAAATGTGATTTTGTTAGCGCAGTAGGTGACTTATTTAATGGGAACACGCCCCCTTATATGCACACCCACACTGATTGCATTATTTCGCTATTTACCGCGCACACTAGGCTGCACACATCTATTTGGTGACTTGGTAATTTCACATTTGAGCTTATTGATTGATAATCACGCGATTTTCTTAACTTAATTAACCTTTTAACCACCTTTCTAGAAACCACTCGACTTTAGGTGTTCCGATTGATGGTGCGAATGTTGGATGGTCAAAGGATCATTATTTCCGAAATGAGAAACGTTCTTCTATCTGTTCAGACCTGATTGTTTTAATCAGTAGTCAGACGTATCTGGTGGCATCCGGGCCGATTAGGGCAGATTTTTTGTGAAGACTGTTCATGATAAGCAACTGAATTAGGATTATGAACAGTATATAGTTTTCGTTTAATTTTGGATAGATCCTGCAGTTAATACCGAACCAATTACGAGAGCAGGAAACAAGTTGGTTCCATGTGCTTTGACCGATGAGCGGTGAGACCATGATAGTCTATCCGAACCTACCATGAGGCCTTCACAGTGTAGTTCTAGCAAACGTTTTCCGCTGAACATGCTCTGCCTATTATAACACGAAAGTCCAAGATAAATGACT
The DNA here is from genome assembly GCA_014338405.1 of Paragonimus skrjabini miyazakii. Lineage (NCBI taxonomy): Eukaryota > Metazoa > Platyhelminthes > Trematoda > Plagiorchiida > Troglotrematidae > Paragonimus > Paragonimus skrjabini miyazakii. The sequence goes on from JTDE01000654.1 coordinate 14,963, forward strand.
TGAAAAACAGCGATTAAAAAAATGACCAGCTGTACACTTGAAAAAAAAAATTGTTAAGAAAACACAACGACAGTTATATCTTAAAAGACGCGCTTTGCAAATTCATAACGCGAGATATTGTTTCAAAATCACCACATTATTGGTAGTCTTTGACAAGATTGTGAATTTCTTGAAGATGTTGGCTATTATGTGTTTTTGGGAAACTGTATATGGAATACCAAGAGTATAGAAAGTTATGTTGGGACTCATATTTCCAAGGCAATGATAGCCTTCATCAGTTTGCGGTATCTTTGACTATCCCCGGGAGAAAAGGCAAGAATGGATCACAGAAAACCGCGTGCAATATCTTAGTCACGGAAAAAGCGCGCGATATCACAGCAGGTCATAAAATCAAAAGCGTGAGTAAGGGAATACAACGCCCACAGCTTTAACCTTTCATTGAGTGAAAACAAAGATTGTCTTCAAATGAGCTTTATTTGTTGTTCAGTTCGAAGGCAAAGTACGAGTGCGCAACCGCTGTATTTTCTTTTTCTCCTGGGTCCTGGTCACTTAATTAGTTAATGAGATGCACATGCCAGAATCGAAAATCAAACAAAATGACACTCATCCGAATTGGCATAAATGAGAATTTGTTTGTTTGTTTGTCTGAAACTAAGCGTATTTCATTTAAACAAACGGATCATATACATAAAATTACACTTAAAGTAGTTCTGTTGTAGGTCGCGAAGCGACTTTTTGATGTTGATGCTATAAGACTTTTTTAAGTGTTTCATCATCGACGTTTGCATTCAATTGCACACATGTAATAACATTAACAGCTAAGCTGTAAAAAGGTTATGAGGCGGGTTCTTACTCATAACGAACCAATCAGTTCGTTTTCGTAAACCTCGAATGCGCATTGATGTAAATAAGTGTTTCCTAAGGTGGGCGACAAAGGTACAGTTAAAGTGACTGAAAATGGTGATCTAAAGTTCTCTGGGGCATCCAGCTTGGGACTGATAATCTGATGTAGTTGAAGTGTACGTAGCCATCACATTAACTTTTAGACAGAGAAGTTCATATTGGACTATGATAAATAGTGTCTAATAGTCGCTGTGCTGACTTTAGTGTTCTTGTTATGCATGTTGAGTGGAAGGATCATTGACCACGTGGTTAGAAAACTAAGTGGGAGATAATTTTAAAAGGTTCGGAACCACTGACGTGTATGATTTGACCTCGTATGCCCGTGTACGCCATCTCATCGTGTTCTGCATGTACTGTACCGAGCCCCTAACACGTTAGCAAAACCATTTGGTGACCATTCAGTGGTTGATTTGTCTCCTCGGTTTGCGTCATTCTAACCTGTCTACTTTCTTGTTAGTGACGTGGCTGGAGATGGAGACCAATGAGATTCCCTGACATGAATGGTATTGTTTAACTGAGTTATGCTCACAGTAGGTCTCATTATTGAAGCAGGATAAGGAAGGCCACTGTCTTATGCACGCCGTTTTACTCTAGCCTGGAACTTCGTTGTTTGTTTGCATAGTGTGGACACGTAGATATCGACCGTTTCAGTCTAGAATTGATTAAGCTCGATCCTGTTATCATCGTTGTTGTATGACATTGTATAACACTTGTTCTTTCCGCAGTGCCAGTTAGTGTCATTCACTGACGTATTGTTGTGAGCAATTATGATGGCGCTAGCAACCTTTCAATCTAGCCTTTTAGGTCCTTTCCATTTCATGCTCCTTCGGTTAAATCTACTGTCGTAATTCAATCATCATCTAATAACGGCGACTAACCATATAGTTTAGCATCATGATTGTGTTTTTACTCCGAAGCACCATATTTCAAAATGCATATATACGGTCATACCAGAGTGCTTTTACAATTTCAAAGCTCATTAGTTCATTGTTTGCTTCGAACAATGTTAATAAATGCGCCTATTACATCGATTGCTGGCGCTTTTCGTCCATTTTATTTATTGATCGATCTTGTGCTCCACTACCACGCCGAAACTGACCGAATATTTTCCTTTCTGTCGTGATCATAAATGGACTATTGAGGCGTACTTGTTTTCTTTTAGACTTGCACGCTTTACGTTTCCTGCCAGATATAGACACTGGTGATGAACTGAATGACGAAATACTCACATCTGATAGGCTACATTTATGTGATTAGTATTAACCGTGTTGACTCGAATTCACAACACAACTGTCATCATAGGCTGCCGTTTTCCGACATTGGTCCCTGCTATCTGTAATGCTTTGAATTATCCTCACTCACCATTGGATTGGCCGGATTACTCGCGCAAAACCTGCATGCTGCCTTTATCTTTAAGGTCACAAAGAACTGTGTGTTGGCGGACACACCGATCAGATTCCGTCCGTAGTCGGATTTTAAAGAGCGTGATTTGAGTGTAGGTTTTGTCTAAGTGGTCCTGCAAGATATGTCTTTAGGGCATTCGAATGTCCGCTAGATTCTAACAGCATATCTCGGTGCGCTTAAATCAAAGATCAAAATGTGAGACGCCTTGCAGGCCGCTACTGTTCTTATAAAAACTTTTTATGAAGTAATCCAAAGCGTAAAAGCAGGTTGTTTTTATCTTAGTGTTAAACTCCTGAACATTTTGTATATTTCTCTTCTGGTATCATTCCCATGTAGATAACTTTTTAGTATTTTATTATCAAACGTCATTTTTAGTTATGTATAGCTCGGGCAGTAGACATTAGGGGAAACAGGTTTTTGTTCCGAACGAGGAGGTGTCGATCAGCTTTTCTATCTTCTCAGAATTGTGAGGGTACCATCGACCTACAACTGTAGCATTTGTTTGATTTTTTTCGTAGACAAAACGATTGAGGACTGTACGACCTCTCAACTGTTGGCATAATCCTCCGACCCGGTTGAAAACCGTTCTTGACTGTGCTGACGACCGTGTTCAATCAGCACAGACAGTGATAGACGCGAACTACTTTGGAATGCACTTTGTAGTCTGAAAGGGCAAAGTGGTTCCCTGCTACGATCACATACCTTCAATATTGCATAGTGCAGTTGTGGAGGTTGTTGATCGGGTTGTTTGCATAAGAAGTTTTATCAACAGGCGCGGAGGTATACAAAATGAAATGAAGATTTATGTTCTCAAGGTTATGGTGATATTCGCTAATCCGCGACAGGGAAACACCTATGAAGCTTAACCGTCGCGCCTGCAAGGTGATATTCACGCCTGACCATTCGGAATAAAATCCTGAATCGTCTTACAGTATTTTACATTAGTGTTTGCGTCCATTCGTTTGCACCGGGTGATATCAAGGCATAAACATCGTAGAGGTTATGACGCAAGTATTTGGTTGCGATAGCCAGTCGAGTTCGTCTACTCACTCTTTAGGTACGCACAAACTTAGTTGGTTAGGTCATACACTAAGATTGCCAACTAGCCGTCTGCCACACCGAACACATTTTGTTCATGTCGCAGTCGACTGGCGTAAGGTGCAACATGTTGACCTGGCGCTGTGAAATGATGTCGTTCACCAAGGTGTTTACCAATGTAGATTGGGTTCATCTTCCTGGCTGGATCTCCTACAACTTACAGAATCGGTGACTGCAGTTTGAAGGTAAAGTGGCCACTATTTGGGGTCGGTGGCATGAATGTTGCCTTTGTTCAGCCTAGTTGTCTATGAAGGAAGTGCACCTAGTGACATGTGACAGAAAAAGCCGTTGGCAGGTTAAAAGGTAATGACAAATCCTGGACATTTTCGGCTGTCTCACAGACAGCCAAGTGATCTGAAGTATTGCGTTTTCCGTCTTTGTCGTGTGCGAATTCCTGATTTTGTGCACAACTACCTAAATGTTATCTGTTTGCTTTTTTTTCTACTATCATACAAAAAGCTCTTTCGTAGATGAGTGTTGACGTTGTTTGAGCGAAACTCCTGTGTGATACCGCTCTTCAAAAAGAGGTTACAGAGAAACATCTTTGAGAATGCAGTCTGTTGCAAGTGATACTCAATGTGTATCAATGGAAATCTGCTAATACTTACCATTTTCTTTGGACCACTTGAATGGGTATTAAGAAGACCCTTTGTGACATGAATTCATTTCGCACAGCTACCATCTGTGAATATGACTGGTTTGGAAGTAATATCAACCGTTCTTCAATAGAATGGGAGAACATACTAATCGATCTAGGCCACGAACGATTCCGTAAAGTGAGTCCTTAGCAAACATTTGTTTGCAGTGAATGGTTCTTCCGAATATAATGTGAAATACTGGCAGTTGATGAGCAACGATTTATTACACAGTAAAATGCCGTTATTAGGAGCGCTGTCAAAACGAAAAGGTTGCTTTAACGAAGAAGGTGTTCAGTCCCTAAGTATTTTTTTGTTATATTAGGTAAGTTCTTGTTCATTATAACGAAACGCGTTTTTAGCGCGAACCTCATTATAGTAACAAACAAATTAACCATCCTGCAATATAACTGCGTTCGGTATAGAGAAATGTATTGGACGAACCACATGTCAATTAATCGAATTTCACCAACAACTATGATGGCGGCTCATTTTCAGTCATGAACCCTGCCGAGTATGTTGAATTGAGTCCGTCGTATGTATCGCTCCGTTTGGTAATGCGTCTTCTGAGGTAAAACGGAATCAGGCTGAAAAACGTGATCGTCTGGCACGCATTTGTCACCGACGAAAACTCACTGATCCTCACAAGTGGCTACGAATAGCTTAACCGACTAAAATTGGACTTGTGTTAACTCGTCGGTGAAAACAATCGGCGGATGAATATTATTCGACCACCCTCGGTTATGTGAGCGGTGTCGTGGTGGTGATATACCCAATGGGCTAAACGCCTTGCCGAAGATGCAGAAGACCGTTAGAGAAACGTTTGTATCATGACCCGGTTGAAGAAAAACGTGTGGTCCACATAACTTCAATTAATCACGGCTGCTGGCACAATGTGTTTGGGTTTATGCATTCATGAACTAGGCGAGCGATTGGTTCGGCGAACTGTGGTAAAATTGCAGTCTGTGAATATCACTTACACTTTCTGTTCCCTTCGTATTCTAAGGTACCTGAATTGTTAGCCAAAGATAGTGAAAGGGAAGCGTATTTTTTTAAATTTAATCTTTATCAGCGTCTACGTTCGACAACAATGAACCCGTCTGAAATTGCGGACCGAGGTGGCATCACACCAAGTATCTTGTCAACAATAATGACTGTAAATCGTGCCCTACAGATTAACAGGGAAGAATGTGAATCGACTGCTAAAACCGAGGAGAGGTCGGGTCGAATGTAATAGATAGATAAAGTTTTATGGTTATGGTTTACTGGATAGAGAGTCTATTGTCCTGATGGTTGGAGTATTTCCGGTGTAGAGAGCGAAACCCTTTATAATGTTTTTGAACGAATCCGATTTCGTAGGAAGCAGTGGTTTAGTTGAACAATTTAAGCACCGACACGAATGGGCGTTACATGTATTTATGAAATCGAATGGAACTGAAACCAGCAACTGGCGACAGAATGGTCCTCCTGCTTATCTTCATCGTTTTTGTTTTGACAACAGTTGTAACACTAGTGAAACTGTCAATCATATTCTGATCTATTAGGATGAAAACTGTAAAAAAAAAGTAGGCTTACGTACATGCAAGTGGAACTTTTATTCTACACTAACATGATGAGAAGTGATAACCGAAAACTGCTGGCCATCAGGCATGCAACAATTCCTTCTCGTTTCAAAATGTTGTTTGCCACCATACCGAAGCGTCTGAATAGTGACATGTGTAGCTTTTTGAATCTGATGGGCAGGTGCAAAAATTTCATTGAACAATCCTACTGTTTGCAGACAAGGCTATAACCAGCAAGGCGTTAACAGAGCTCAGCGTGATCAGACCGGTTTACTCACTACCAAATACGGTTGTTCCACTGTAGTTGTTAAATAAATAGATAATCAAGCCTTCTAACTCATTTCGCGGCGTCTGCCTGTTTTTGACTATCTACACAGTAGAAGCGGGACTTGTTAAGTTATGTACATCTTGACGAACGAATGTCAGTTATGTTTTATTACGCGCATTAAAATGCACACGTGCTGAACTCAGTTTTATTATAGACTGCTAATAGCTATGGGCTATTCTAAACGAGAAATAACTGTACGTACGCTAGGCGGACACGGTATTTTGTGACAAAGATTGTGAAATGAGTTTGGCACTTGGTAAATTTTCCGCATTTTTCGTCGCTGCAACTTGATGAGTGTAAAATGTTATTTTCTACTTCCGTAGCTTTTTTCACGACAGCGTTCCTACTTCAAAAATTTCGATTTACATCAGCGTGGGACAGTATATGAGGACCAACCATAGGAATCCATGGTTGATATGATTAATTTAACACTGCCCGGGTCAATCACCCGAGTGTTTGTCCTTACTGACCATAAGCGACAATAGTAGTTTCATTAAGATGATCCTGAAAACACTTGTTCACATTTATTAACTCGCCTGTTTTTGCAGATGAATGTAGATAGAATCTCCCAATCGTTTCAACCAATTCCTTCTTGGTTGTTTGGTCCGTTTAAGAAACAGAGAGAACATGGACATTGGATTAACTTTTAAATGAACTCTGATTATCTGCGACTTGAGAATTGCTATTCTAAACTTTTAAGTTCGTAGTGTAACACTCATTGTTTCCTCGTCGATTCCCATCTTGCCACCGGGTTGGCCTAAGCTTGTCATCGACCCACCAGTAATGTGTGCAGCGAACTTCCAGGTGACGTAATTTTCGCTAAGAATGTTTCAGTATACTGGTTTGTATGTTTAAACTTGTTAAATGCAATGTTTTGTAAGGCAGACGGGAACCTGCACTTATACTCACCCTTGGTAGTGAGTTTTTGATGGTCATCAAATAGTTTACTTATCTCGGGAAACATGCCAACACTAGTAAATTGTGTGAAGTAATCATAAAGAATGTATGTAAACTTGGAGGGTGTTTGCCAACCTGTACTATATGTCGCATCTTTGTAGTCTCAGTGTTTCTCCGTGGCTGAGTTAGTAATGTGACTGTGCGGGTAAGCATTCTACACGTCTGTGAACCATGGTCAGTCTGTTTTGGGGATATACATGGAATATGTCTTCGACCTCCGTTACCTCCTACATGTTAACCTTGTGATCGGTCACATCTCATTCTTAACTCCCAACAATCTGGTCCCCTTCAAGGTGTCACGATGTCCCTACATTTTCCCGTATTTTCATGATCAGTCTGCATCTAATTAGACGTTCCTTTTCAAGTATACTGATGACGTTGGTGTAGATTGTGCAGATCCAGCGATTAACAGAAGCATTGCACTCCAAACTGCTGTCATTCAGCTTTGGTGTTAATCGTCCTTCAGAAAATTGGAAATGAATTCCTCGAACTACCAGCCTACATCTTTTTCTCCTTCCAACGCATAATCCTCAGTTAGTCTGTTTAATTTTCATTTCTATCCTCACACGAATGTTTGATCTCTGATAAGGTACTCCATGGTCAGTTATATTAGCGTCGCATTCTTTCACACTGAACTGACCATTTCACGTCAGCGTATCTTTTTTTCAAAGTCACATGATTCAGTTTCTGTTTGTTTGTCGTTTTATCTCTCTCCATACTACTTCACGTTTAATCGAATCTCTTGTTTGTGGTTGCATTCTCTTTCATTGATCCTATTGCTTACTCGTTGGATTTGCCAGTCTTCTTGCCACACTCTTAG
>JTDE01000654.1:22769-49841 GCA_014338405.1 Paragonimus skrjabini miyazakii
TCGTATCTCAACTTATGACCTAATTTATTTTGTTTCATCGAAACGCCCAACAGCTTGTAACTTTTTCTCAGTGCGTCCTGGTTGTCCTCACCTATACATACGTGTGGTTTTCTTTCTCACAAGCACGTCACCTTTTCCACAAAAGTCTACGCACACGAGTAATTTTCATATTAATTTGAAGTCATAGTGGAGCACTGAAGAAGTCTGTGTTTCGGAAACCAACTTGGACTGACAAGTATTCCCACCTTATCAATTTTGTACTAGTGAGAATCAAAGAAGCATCAATCAAAACATACTCTACACGTACTAAACAGGATTGTTCGTTTGATTGTTTAGTTGGCAGATTTCAATTGCTCATCTCTACGTTATGAAAGTTTCGATGTGACTCATCGGTCGGCACAGCCAACTACGGGCATCAGTAGACAACGCACCATGGTTGGAGGAATGAAAGTTCATGTTGAACTGTCTTTCAGGGGTGACAATGCGGCGCTTTCGTCCAGGGCTCTTCATCGAACGAATTCGTAATACATCTAAACTCATAATCACTGACAGAACCGGGAAGCTGGCTTTGTCTTGGTGTAAGGGCGAGTAGTGTAATGGCGCCAACACTCATATTTATCACTGTGTGTAATTACGGCGAATGTTAAATCAGTGGAACTGACAAGTCTTCAAACTTTGGGACGTAGGAATATATGCAGAAAGTGGATTCGCGGCTAAATTCATTTGCCTTGGGTACAGGAAAGCCTTCGGTTTCGTTGGTTGCTGACGTATTGATCATTGGTGATCTGATTAATGCGGGCTAAATATTCGTACTAGTCTGTATTTTTTACGTTTCATCGATGCCATTATAATTAGCCGTCTTAACCGAGCTTTGAATGTTGAAAGATATTTTTCGCAATTCTTTCTTCATTCCACCCTCCACTCTGGCATGCGTTTGTGGTTATTCTTATTTGGGACTAAGAAGTTGACCCTAACATCTGCCGTTTTCCATTTTTCATTCGCTACATTCAAGTCTTATTTTGTATTTGGTTTGTTTATTTGCATATTTTTACTTCACTGGTTGAATATACATATGTGAAAGTTCACTTTTGAGATGTGGTTATACTCTGTTTGACCTAACCTGGTTTTCACACACAGTATTAACAAAGTTACTAGGTCTACTTGCGTGTTATATGGACCGACAAATCATGTCAAATGTTCTATCCAACAGTCTCTTTTCGGAAGCCATGGTCGGCTGAACATTTAAACGTTCTCGGCTTCCCAATTAGGGTTTAAAGAACTGGGGGCATTGTCGAATTTCACAAAGATCAGATTTTGAGGGTATTTCGGTGCATGTTTTAGTCATCAGTAACCTGTCATTTTGAAGTAACTGTAACCGCTGTTTGGCTCGCGCAGTTGACCTGTTCTCCCTGTACAGTCACTATTAACCTTCAACCTCCACCTGTCATGAATTGAACCTATGACAGACTGGCATGTTTAGGGACTTAATTTGTTGGACTCAATCGTTTACTTGCTTTTATATTTCATCGTCGGCTCAGCTGGCGAGAGCACAGGAAATGGTGTCACTATCTTGCAAAATTGATCTTCTGACTTCGTTTTCCCCATTCTCTGTCAAAGCGTAGAACCATCGGGGTATGTACCCCATGTTGCTAAGTTTGTTTTGAGCCTTCTTGCCGTACACTATGCGACTTTTAACATGCTGGACACAAATTTGCAGATGACTTGATGTTGTTTGTTCGACGCTGATGCAGTTATAAATTTATTTACTTTCCATGTTTCTTATTTACCCCGTTTGGTTGCTCGTTTTCTGTGTGTACATGAAATAGTAAATATGCAAAGAAATTATTATTATTATTATTATTATTATTATTATTATTATGTGTAGCTACTCGTGAGATTAATGTACTCACACATTACTTCGTCGGCTGATTGCCACGTGCTCGGTAACGATTCGTTTTTCACCTTCATTCACAGATATGCTATCTGGATCTCATGTGCACAACATCACTGTCTATGTCGAGACACCATCCATACCCTTACAGAGTCACATATCAAAACTGTGCTGAGCGCGAGATTAGTTGGTTAATCACGTGCACTAGATGTCTGTTTCAGTTCAGGTTCACTATCAGATTTCAATCGAATTACCGAATTACTTTCTGTTAGCAGCGGTTCGTCACCATGTCTTTTGCTGGTGATGTGATTCCAGTAAAATAAACTCTAATCTGTGTTGTGTTAATTTGAAGGACAAACTCATTTTGCTCCCGTGTTCTCGGAACTATTGTTCTCGTAGTGTTTTTCTGGGATGAAATTAAAACACATCTGTGTTTTGTTATTTCCAACCTTATGTTGAGTCGAACCAAATGACTTAACTGATTTCGTGTGCCAATCATTGCTACCGTACGATTGAATGAACTCGACTTATGATGCGGTGATTGCTAAACTTCTCGAAAATAGGGATCTGTAGAAAGTCAGATGGCCAGTAGCTTTTCCACTATATGCGCTCCTATTTATCCCTTCACTGATATTTCATTGAGCTCAGTCGTTGCAACTGTTGATGAGCTATCCTCAATCGATAACATGTGATCGATCCAGTTTGTGGACCCATTGGAACCTGGTGTGTTTTATGTGGCTGTTACTTGGATGCATTGGCTTTATCTACCTAACTTAGATAAAAATGTTACTATACGTTGTTTTAACCTGTTGATTCTTTATGTGTTTTCTTCATTTTATCATGCATTTGTAGTTGGTTATTACTGTCTCATTTCCCGCACTGTTGTTGAGACCAACAGCAGCCCTTGCTGTACGACTGGTGTATTTGTGTTAAGTCAATCTGTTCCATAACACTCAGAGTGTATCATTTCTGGGCTGCAGATCCACTGATCCTCACTTTGTACCTCGTGAATAGTTTTCGATCAAGTGACAAACTTGTAAATGCATTCTTAAACCTGTGCTTTTTTTAGCTGTTGCACTTCTTTTTTTCGTAGATTGAAATCAGTCAGCCAGTTATGAACATCCTGTAAACTATGAAGCCTCCATCACGATCCCAGTAGAGTTGATGGAAGGACATCACCAGCCAAGTGGTAAACAGATGTTTCGACTTAGTCGCATCTAATCGGTAGTATGATGGATTCGGATCTCCGACGTGCGACCGATAGGGTCCGACTAGATCGAACCAGCTGTCTATTACTTCACTAATGGCGATCACTAAGACCAGCTAATTGCAACCAGTTTAACCAGTGCGTAGTATTCTCGCTTTAAGTGACTTCTGTTGAGCAGAGTCATGAAACGTCTCACAGTTGTCGACAGTTCGATGTCAATGAACGATTAATGAATGACGCCAATAAATCTTCTCATCCAAACGTCAAAAGTTAGAAGTACTTACAAATGCCATCCGCTTAATGTGGCATTCAATAAAACAAGAAGGTGTATTATAAAAGACCTTATAGAAATCCCCAGTTTACAGAATCAAGGACAAATTAATTCGCAGTTTCAAATAAACACGGAAAAATGTAATCAACACGGTCTAAAATACTGCGAAGTAAGTCGAGGTTCAGAGCTTTTATATGAGACGAATGGTCCATGGGTGACAGTTGAGTCAGTAATCCGACAAGGAACGAATAGAACAGGAAGTTAGCACATTATTAGTGAAAGAAGCAAGGCTAACAAAGAACCAACTACTCACGCGGTACGGTAAGCGGTTCAGCGGACCGTCAGTGAAGGTTGACAGGACTGTTACGAACCGGTTCATTATAGAGTCCCGTTTCATTCAATAGAAAAATAACCACACCTAAGCAATGAACACACAGAAAAGTTACAATTCATGGAGAAGCGGTCTAAATGTTTGGTGTAGGTGTCAGTTGGAGAACTTGATGATGTTTGTACACTACTGAAGAACTTATTCGAGAAAGGGTTCTTCGTTTGGAACAGACAAAAGTACATGTGTTAACATTGTGGGGATGGAACGTAGGAAACGGGAGATATATGAGGTTGTGTGGTGTGAGAGCACCTTTTGAGGCCGGTGAATATTTTAGCCAAAACGATCACAAAATTCAACTTATCTACCAGTTGTAATCAAATAACCACAACAATTTTCGGTGACTCAACAATTTGACGACACATGGGCGATTTCAAGGAAGACGACGAGTAACTTGCTTCCTGTGGCATTCGAATGATGCCGGTGTGGACCTCCCACCTGGTGAAAGACTGACTGATGTTCATTATACTGACGATAAGATGTTGCTGTTTGACAACTCTTAAGCGGCACAAACAACGTTAAACGCTGTTTCGCGTTCTGCTAACTACTTCGGAATGCGTTTTGCACCCTCAAATTGCAAACTGCTTCCGCAAGATTTCTGTAATTACGTAGAGTTAATGCTAGATAACGAAATCATGGAGGTTGTTGACCGAGTTGTATGCCTTGGAAGCTGCATCAGCGGCGGCGGCGGAGGTGTAGGGAATGAAATATAGGCGCGTATTTCCAAGGCTAGGGCGGTGTTCGCTAATCTGAAACACCTATGGTGACAAAGGGGTATTTACCGGAAACTTAAGGGTCGTGTTTATCAGATAACAATGAGAGCTGTATTACTTTACGGCAGCGAGACTTGGCCGCTCAGGATAGAGGACGTGAACCGTCTTCAGGTATTCGACCACCGATATCTGCGTTCGATCGCTCGTATCGGGTGGAACCAGCGAGTTAGCAACGTGGAGGTTAGGAAGCGGGTGTTTGGTACTGATTGTCAAACGAGTTCTTTTGTTCGGTCACTACGTGTGCACAGACATAGGTGGTTAGGTCATGTACTAAGGATGCCAGTCGCTTACCACACCGAACAGTGTTTGCCTACGCTGCTACCGACTGGCGCAAGGTGGACAGATGATAACCTGGCGTAGACAAATGAGATCGTTCACGAAGAGGTTGGTCACTTTAGATCGGGTTCGTCTCTTGAGCTGGGGCCCTCACGACTCACAGAGTCGGTGGCTTGAGACGTTAGGTGAGATGGCGGTTAACTGAGCTCAGTGGCGTGAATGTTGTCGTTGTTTGACCGAGTTGTCTGTGAAGTGAGTGCATTTAATAACGCGGGGCTGTGAAAGCCGTCTTGCTGATGATGCCTTACTTTCACTTACTGCTGGGTTGTTTGTTTGCAAGGTGGAGGCACCTTGATGTTAAATTCATGGATATAACCGTAGCTGTTTTTAGCAGTTAGGTTCCTTCCCGTCCCCTTCTTCTTTCTTCCCTCTTCCTATGCATGGTTTGCTTTATTTCTTCTTCCCGGTTGTGTGGCAGTTAAGCATCAATGTGAACCACTGATGTTTTGCTGTCTATGATGATGATGATGATTTGCTATTACGTTAGTATTTTTTATTAGTTCACTTCTGATGTGTTTTCTTTGTGTGATACTCTCACAGGATGCGAGCAAATATGTGAATCTGCTATTGGAGCTTTATAATCGGTACACTACCATCGTGGACACCGCATTCTACAACGATCCACTCCTGCTAGCTTCACGTGACAGAGCCTATCAGGAGATTGTGAACAGCACGATTTATGCCACCGACATCCCTAGTTCCCTTCGGTGAGTATTGTGATATTAGTTGTCACAACCACAATACAACTACTTACTCACTGTATTTTAAATGTGGCACGTGTAATGTTGACTTGTACTCTTTTCGTTTGACTCACTGTGGATGTTTTTCTCTTCTGTGATGGTTGTCGTTGTACTCCACCGGACAAAAATTGGGTTGAGTTAGTTAATATCGCTGGGCTTTCACAGACCAGACAGAAAAGTGCATGGCTCTTGCTCTCGGCTTGTTACAATGCTACATTGTTAATCATTATTGAATACTTAGTTGACTTCTACCGAATGCCAGTGATTCATAAGATTGCCCTGTTTTGCACGGATCTGTGTGTCATCAATTGGATCGGCTAACTGGACATAATATCCGAAACATTTTTTTCGTTCAGACAATGTTTTCGTTCCTGTGTTCTGTTGTTGAGTTGGTTCGCCCCATAGTAACGATACCCGTACCATCCGCTCTTTTCATGCCTCTGTGATCTGTCCCCCTTTATATACTGCCTTCAAAAGCGTCAATTTAAGAAACCAAAACGCTCGTATTTCCTTTGTCCAGGAATGTGTTCTTTCAACACGACTCCACAGAAGTTCAGTTGGATTAAAGTCACGTAAACAAGCTTTCCAATGTTGGTTGTTAATATTGTGAGACGGCGTTACAGTGTGTACAAAACTCCGCAAGTAGATCTTGGCATTATCAGAATGACCGGACACTGTTAAGAGTAACTGTGCTGTGAGTGACTTATTGCTTGAATCATTGATGGTATTAATAAGAAAGGCCAACTCGTTTCGTCTAGTGCACCAGATAGCAGTTCACCATCACCCCTTGTACTGTCGGAACCCTGTTTCTGGCACACCCATGAATATATTTACCAATGTCATTCATTTGCCCGCTTTGTACATTCCAATTTTTTGCTTGATGAAACTGTGTTAAGACGGAGGAATGGATGAGGGTCGCCTACTGAGTTTGATAAAAAGTGGTCATTAGATAAATGGTCGATATTCAGAAACTACGTAAGCGATCGATCGAGCCTCCTCTTTCTACCCCGAGCATTACTTCAGTGGTTCACACCGGTGCTTAACTCTCACACAGTCACTAAGATAAACATAAGGCTTAGATTATGAACAAAAAAGAATAGAAAAGATGCGACTTACTTTCCGAGCTCTCTTTATTGAGGCTGAAACGATTAATATCAAGGTACCTACATCTCTGAACTAAACAAGCTAATTGCAAATGAGAGTAGGGTGGCATCTGCGGGACAGCTTATGAATTTTATTGTTCCATTTCACTAATTCACAGACAACGTATTAAAAAGCAGTAACAATGTTGCTGTTGAATGTGGTTAGCTGTCATGTTTTCTAGTTTTCCTGGTCTGGGGCAAAGCTGGTCAGGGAGACACCTGCTTGATAGGTGAACTCGACCTAACCGTGTTGGTGGTTGTTTTCATTTCCCTGTCAACCCATCGTATAGTGATTTCATATCTGGGCTAGGAGGTTGGCTAAATTTTCGTGGCATCATAGACGATGAGTTGATATTCTTAATGAGATGACCTGTGTTTATAAATGTATACATTTTCTGAAAGCTTTCATGGGTCAGCTTGATCGGCTGCACAACCAAACCCGTTTGCTTACTCACTGTTGCCACCCGCTGCACGTTGTCAAACAAGGATATGTTTTATATCCTCAATCTTCAACAGCCATTTTTGACATCCAAAGGACCTCAAGTTGCCCCAGACTTAGAAACACGAGACCTGATCTCATTTTCTATATTTTTGTCAGTCGCGATACAACCTCACAGGTACGTAAACTGGTTAAATGAACTCCGGAACTTCAGTGTCTGACCTAAGACCAAAATTCTCGTAGTCTTCGAGTATTATCTTGCATTTTGTTGCTGCAAACCTTATTCTAAATGATAGGTTAGAACGGAAAATTTTATCGTAAAAAGCAAGCGCTCGATACCTGAAGGGGGATAACAGCAACAACTTCAATCAACAAGGATGTAGAAAATCAAAATAGGTGAACCCCGTGTGCACCTCTGTTGCACATCGACTAATCGCTGCAAATCACCCTGACGACACTTCTGTCCATTCTTATAAATACGCATAGTTAGAACAGCACTTTCAAATCAAACGACTATCCTAGGAGTTTGATACATCATGTAGGGAGGGGTTCGTTGTTCATCTAGTGTTTATCGACCGGGGGCGACCAACGTTACCGAAATACTTGTCTACTACTCCAGGCATTCTCCTAAGCGCTCAAGGTGAAATGGTGGCTAAGGGTAGATGTAGTCAAGGTCGTTTGGTGGCTAATTTTGCTGAACAGAATAAAGCTTGCACGTAGTTGAGTGCTTCATTGATGGGTGCTTGTATGTTATTCAAAGTGGTTTCTAAACACAAGTTCTCGTTCAGATACGCAACAAACACTGATCTGGTCCGAAACGAACTTAATTAACTGAGCTGGTCAGTCACATGGTTCAAAAAGCGGATGACCGAACGAGAGATTCCCTTTTTTGTATCATCTTTTTATTGCATGGTGCGTTTTTGAACCACACTATATCTATTGTCCACTTCTCGTATCCGTTGTTTTGTCATTTTTAGCAGTGGCGTTCGTCGCCCGGAATCACAGTGTCCAGAACTTTTGGCTTCATACTGCGATTTGATGCTCCGTAAATCTACAGCCAATCGCCGTTTGAGTTCTGAAGAGGTGGAGAAAATGCTTGATAATGTATTGCTTGTTCTGAAGTATGTTAACAGCAAAGATATTTTCATGCGTTTCTACAAGACGCACCTGATGCGTCGGCTTCTGTTGGGTGTCTCCACCGACAATGAACTCGAAAAGGTTATGGTCGATCGGCTGAGGGTAAGTTTAAGCCCCATGCATTGATCAGTTTACGTTGTTTAGTAGTTCATCTGTGAATATCTGGCTCAATGTAAACTTCATATTCTATTTTAAAGCCCTGCTCGTCCAATCAGTATCCGCTTCGGAAATGCTTCCATTTTTAATGGTCATACCCTCCTTGTTCCCATCGAGGTATTGTTTTGATCAGATTGCTGATACCAATACTTCTTTTCTCCAAATGGTCCATACGTGTGTAGATGTTCTCTGCACTCTCCTTTATTCACGGACGTTTCAGTCAGCCTGGTGTGATACTGGCTGAAGTATCGTGCTACCCAAGCCATTGTGCCGGTATCCGCTACTAAATATTGTTGTTCCTATTTATTGTTTCGCGAGAGGGCGTTTTGCCTATTCCTCTAGGTTTTTGGTTTTTCTATGAATCTATAACGTATACAAACGTAGCATGATGTGATGATCTTAGACCACACGCACGCATAGTATGGTTATATTACTTTGGTTGACGAAAGAGAGTTTATCTGTTACCAGCATACATCCGGTCTGATCACTGCCTACGTAATGCTGCCACCAGTTTTCACCAGACTCATGTGTAAATCAGTATCACTAGCCTAGTCGCATTATGACCCTTTAACAGGAAATGGGTGTCATGCGCACGTCGTTGGTTATACTTTCATTAAGACTTAAGTTGGAAGTTTACTTTCAACTTTGTTCCTTTTGCTGACGATGTAACTAGTATGAGATTGTTATTTGTCCGTGCCCACAGTGTTCTATATGTGTACTCCGAGGTTCTTGTCTTTCTACTTACAGAATGTGGGTATGCCTGCTGAACAATTAAACAAACTAAGTCGCATGTTTCAGGACATGCAGCTGTCTCACGACTTGACAATTAGTTTCAAGAATACGTGTCGTTCAATTAGCAGCACAAGTTCGATAAGCCCTACCGGATCCTTGTCACCCATGAACACAACGTCGGCAAACGTGGATATGATCAATATCTTGATTCTGACTAGTGGTTCTTGGGTCCTACAATCTGAACGGAAAGCCTCAATTTGCTTGCCTTCGGAATTAGAAGACTTTTTACCGCAGGTAAGCTTTCTTTATCTCTTTATGATCGACTGTTTGCATTCATTTCACAGTTTCCTATCTAACGGTTCACACAAGTAATATCTTGGTAACTATTTTTTCCTGGAGATTAGTTATGATTCTCAAAGTCAATGGCTGAGTGTTCGGTTGGTTGGCCTTACACAATCTTGTTGGTTGTTGCCCAAACTTATTTCCTAGATGCACATCGGTTGTGCATTTTTATTTTAGTTGGCTTGCGTGAACCTCGTAATTTATGAGTCTATCCATTGTTGACCGTTCCGTTTTATTCAGGACCAGGCACTATTTGAGATCACCATAAATCGGTCACTCATGCCTTTCTGTTCTGCTGTTGCACTTCTTTTCCTTCATCGTTAATTAACGTTTCCTCCGCACAGCCCTCCGGATGGAATTACAACAAAGATTAGATCTTGAATCTAGTGGTGTGAGCAAAAGTATCGTTTATTTGAATCTGTTGTAAACTCTCGAAAGAATACGCTGGTTCGTTCACGGTACAGGAATGCGCTTGACAGAAATCAGATTCTCCTCCTCGAAATAGTTAACACGGAAAATCTTGGCCCTGAAAATAACTCGACTGTCCCCTTAATTGCTCTCAAGGTAAACCAAAAGACGTGTGCTACAAAGAGAGAATTACAAGGTACTTATATGGTACGTAGCGACCTACAATTGTTTTCGAATCAGAAAATCGAAGGACAGTTACCGAAAATAGTAGTTAAGGTCACTGATCAGCCAATGAGCATAGCGGGATAAAGGTCGGACGGATAAAAAAAATACCCAAGGTTACCTCTCGGCTGTTCTGGACAGTTCCGCTCATTCTGGTCGGACAAAATCATTTTCTCGAGGAAGGAGGCAGTTTTTGACGGGAAAAATAAATTCTCTAACAGAATCCACCGTGGAGTATAAAAATACATGTATAAGTCCGAATTACGATGGTGCGTTGAGCCAAGTTAAATTTTAATTAGAAGGTTTTCATCAGCTGAAGTATTCGGAAAAATCAAAAAATCAAAGAAGCGCTCACGCGGTATCTTATTGTAACGTGATAACTGTTTTACCAACCTAGCAAAAGTGTAAATTACTTCAAAAATGTTTTTCCCATTTAATCGCTTATAATTTCTCTCCTAAGTGATATAGAAACTAACCAAATTGCTGTGCAACCGACATTGTGCGCTTCTGATTTCCGTAGTGAAGTTATGAAGTTTATTCCCATTTACTACACTCTTGGTCCCATTGATTACCGGTTTATCGCTTAAAAGAGTCGTTGGCGTACTGGTGTTATACCTCATTCCATCCCTTCCTAATGCTCTTCACATCGTGGGCTGAACAGCCTTAGATCGAAAGTTCAATACCGTATGTTGCAACACTAGGTGGTCACTGGCATTTAATTATGGACTGATTAAACAGGGTTCTTGATAGATATGGTCCACCTAGATGCTACACTTGGAAAACTTGTCGCCTCCGATTTGGATAACTGAGCACTGTTGTTTAATTCACAACGAGCAACCCGAGCTATTCGGCAAAAAGACGTCGGCATCGATGACACCCGATCAATATCATTTCGCAGCAGCATCGAAAGCTCCCCACCTAATTGGTGTCACCACCTCTACTGGGGACGCCGTCATTGTTTTCGCTAACGAACATTCTAGCCTATGTATTACCACAACTCAGACCGCCACGTCTGAAGTCTGCAAATGTCCTCAAGTCTGTTGGTTCAATGTCATTTTGTCCCAGAAGCTAACTAAGCTTTATAACAGTAAGCTATTTGACTCCAGTCTCATTTCTCGATGGTATTACTGCAGAGTGTGAATGAGCTATTAGTCTCTTTGCATCCTAGGATACGCACTATGTACACTATGCCATCCATGTTTAAGCATGATGACCGCAACCTCTAACTACAGGCCGGTCACATTGTTATTCGTTGCTCTTAAGTCTATTGAGTACCTGATTGTTGGCCAGGTACGCAGTTAACTCGGTCGACTATGTAGCGTCCTCTCACATTTTGCACGGATTTTAGGTGGAATTTTAATGAGCTGCCGATCTAGTTGCCGTTGCTAAACCATGAACTGTGGCAGTCGATGAGGGTGACGTAGTTGAGGTCGTCTCTCTCTGTTTACAGAAAAACGTTCAGCTGACTAGGCCATTCAACACTGTGCATAGCCCTGCTTGTATATGGAACGAGTGATCGTCGCACCAATGTCGAAGTCAGTGAATTTTCTGTTGGGTACTGTGTGAATAGTGATGTGCCACGAAATTCCATTTAGTTGCGGCTACTGTTCACTTTATTTATGCTACAGCGGTTTGTCAACTCCCTGCTTCTACTGTATGATAATGACATGGGATTCTGGTATAAAAAAGGCCATTGAACGTTATTTGTTACGTCTGTATAAAATAATGCCTATTTTCCCCTTGTGCTATATGGAGGCAAAAATTGACTGCCACTGTTCGAACGGTTGTTTCAGATGATTTCAACCAGTGTCTGAAACGCACTTACGGCTTTAAGAGATAACTTCTGTGTGAAATGGTTTTGAAGTTTCGCTCTGCAATTTGCTCAATGCTGGCTGATTAACTTCCATATTAAGCTGACTATTCGAGTTTTGTTGTCCACATCTATCGGACTTTGATCTTATTCAGCCTGCACAGTGTAACATAGTGGATTGCAACTGTCCTATCTGGATAAGCTACTTAACCGATTCTACATGTTGATGAATCTTCCACTAACAACACCATCTTTTGCTATACCTATCCAATTCTTTATCTGTAAAGTAACTAGCTCTAGTCCTAGGATCATAGACACCGCTTGAATTAGAAGCAAAATTTATTGTACATTGCTTATTATCTTCGCTGGTTCTATTCTAACTGTTTGCCAGTTTTTTGAAGTTCCCGGTATCAGTATTGAGGCAGGTATTTTTGCATCATAAGCTTCATTATGTTCCTTCAATCTGCATTTCCCCTCTACCTCCTAACTTCTCCTTTTACAGGACAAGACTTTCTGCTAATCCGTTAATATTTTGTCAGAGATACGTCGGTTTAAGATGGACGAATACTCCGGTTGTTCATTTCTTTTGTGTGCGCTGCTTACTGCGCATTCTGTCGATCTCAATTATAGAATGTGTGTGGTAGATGATGTATTTGTATTTTAAATTAGTCTTAGTACCATATGATTATTCAATCTGAAGCGTTGATGTACAATTTCCCACTCCTTCTGAATGTTTGCATTCCGTTGCCCTATCACTTCTTTTCATTTTACTGCACTGGGTGTTCACTGGTTTTCAAACAGTCGTCCAGTGTTATGTGCGGCAGCGACTACGATGTACATTCCATGTATTGAAAGTCCACTCCCCTAACCCATACTGCCACCAACACTGTAAGATTTTCTTCGTTGCTGCTAATTTCGTGAAACATGATAACCATCTTCTCAATTCAGTTTATTCCGAACAATGTGTGGACGAAGTGAGTGGTTGTCACCACAGGAATGGACGTTTACTGACGATCCGCATGCACTGGACACTCCTCTAAGTTGGTAGTTAGCTAGGCCGGAGCTTTGACTCGGATCTCATTACGTTTTGAACTAAACTTCGAGCTGCTGCCTGCACTACCATCGTACTACTTGACTTGACCTATACAACGAAGGACCGAATATACTGATGTTCCTGTGTATCGTTTGGTTATCGACCGTTCACCTGGGGTTGTGACTGCACCATTATCATACAGGTGTGTATCAGTGATCTTACGACTTAAAGTCAGGTTGGTTCGGATTGACCTAGAGCACTTCTGGTTTGTTTACGGTCAATTCACATCAGGCCAGACCAACTGAAACGAATATTCAATCAGGCGTGCAGTCGACTGCCTCCTGACAAATGGAATACAACTACTGAATACAAAAATAAGAAATAGTATGTCATTGGAATGCAACGGTTCAGGTTGAACGGATGATACTGCACACGTACTTCTATTTACAGTGTCTTGAGCGACCGGGAATGTTCGTGGTTTAACACCCTTGCCTGTTTGTTCATTTCTCATCACGTGACTGTTGGTATTCTTCATGTTGAAGATGACTAAGAATACAATGAACGGTACACTTAGTAGACAGAGGAATCTTCAACAGAAGATGAGGACATTTCAATTGTACAAACACTTAAAGTGTCGAGTAAATTAAGATTATATGCACCGAAGAGATTTTTCACAAATGGTTGTGGAAATCTAGTATGACATAATTAATTTCTCAAACGAAGCAACACCGAAGCAATTGGCTCTTAATGGATATTTGATCTCATCAAAGTGGACAGATGTAAACATTCTTTACTGAACACTAATCTTTCCTTTGCAGTATAACACACTTGAATTAGTCACATACTACAGTCGGATTACAAATATTTGTGACCTTCCCCTATCAGTGTCCCTCCACCTAGAACGACTCAGTTTTGTACTCCTTAAAGGCGGTAACTGCGGGAACGTTATTGACTTCGATTCTGCGCATTTCCTGAAGGAATATGTGTATGCGCCTGGCGATGAAAATTTAACATTGACGAAACTAGCATAGAAAGTCAACCAATCAATCACCCCTTACTATCTATTGTCCATGTGATTGATCGTTGCGTAGAATGACCACTCAGTTCAGAGCTAATCCATTGTTAGCACTTATTTCTCCTGTTTAGGTGAAAGGGTTTTCTGGTGAATCAATCTGGAATACTCATCTCAATTTCCGTTCAGAACGTCATATTATCATCTGGTTAACTCACCGGCTTTGATTTTCTGTTCAAACGACTTGTTTTCAGAAGACATAAACACGCCCACCGTAAAAGGTAAATACTTGCAAATTATTTTGACACCCCATCAGAATTTTATTGTGTCGGTT
The DNA here is from genome assembly GCA_014338405.1 of Paragonimus skrjabini miyazakii. Lineage (NCBI taxonomy): Eukaryota > Metazoa > Platyhelminthes > Trematoda > Plagiorchiida > Troglotrematidae > Paragonimus > Paragonimus skrjabini miyazakii. The sequence continues at coordinate 37,140 of JTDE01000654.1, forward strand.
GTCGTGGGCGACTTTCAATTTGAGTTCAGTCGTACATGATACCTTTTTAGTAACTTGTCTTGATCTCTTTTCTGTTCCGTGTGCTTTGTGCGCATTCTCAACCCTTACTGTCGTTTACCAAGCCTCTCTGACGACTTGTCGCTAAACATCCATGTCAGCAGTTATCATCTCAGCTGCCTGAAAGTGAAGTATTCTGGCCAGCTAATATAGCGTTTTGTCCGTCGTGGTTCCCTGACCATTTCCAGGGTTATAACGCGGCAGCAATGATGCTAACTACTGTTATGTTGACAAAATATATCGTCCAGCGAAAGTGTTTGCTACCGGGTCGAAATAGCGGGGTGTAGGAGAATATACCATTGCGGCCGTATATTCCTATTCGTGTCACTGATTGTTTCATCATCGATCACTGTTTGTCGAAACGTCGCGTTGCATTTGTTCCCGATTGTTGTTGCGTTCTTCCGCCAGTCTTCAACTCGGGCGTTAGTATTTTCAGTTTATGCCATGCTACTGAATATTATCGTCAAGTAGTATATCGGTTCGTTGAATTTAACCTCGTGAGTTTTTACCGCCGTTACCCCAAATATTTTTGCCTGATTTTGACTAGTTCCACTATAATTAGCTCATTCGTGCCACTCCACCTAAGATAGCAGATTATCTGATGTGTAGGTTGAAGTCCTATCTTGCTGTTCACTTGAAGGGTATCCCGTGAAAAAACCACCCACCTTTGCAGACCATTTCCCACCATGTTTTGATTGTCTAACTAACAGAGATCATTACTTATCGTAATGAGGAAGTTATCTGAGGCCCTTTCATTCCTAGTTAATTAAAGAAGAAAGCTGCAAAGTGGCTGTAATAAGACTGTCGGGCCATCTTGCATATGGCCTATGAAAAGAAACACGATTCATCTATATTGTTTCCGTTCGGTATCTCAAAGCAGCATCCTCATAACTTGGTTTTCACATCATATAGTCTAAACCCACGGATACGAGTAATCCGTTCAGAAGCTAGTAAACACGGGTTAGATCACGCTAGTTGAATACCTCTAAACATGTAACCTACCATTGCGTTTTAACTGATTATTCGAACGGATCGATGGTCTTCTGTTCAACCACTCAGTTGAGTGAGTGTGACCTAAATCCATGATGCAAATACATTCCAAACTGTTGTCACGTGGGCTGTTTACCATTCTGTGTGGTGGTTATAAACTGGTTATCGAATTTAAAGGCGCCATTGCCCGTATCATGCAGGTTGTAAGATGTCGGTATAAATCAATTAGAAAGTTGTACAGTAGTAGTTTGTCCCCATTTATTGGAACTCACAGAGTAAATACGTTCGTTAAATGCTTGCCCCCACTCCCTTCGTGAGTTTTCTATGCCTTTTCATGTCATTGATTTAGCTGCTCTTCATCTCTACACCATCATTAGCCTTAGCCATTCCCACTATAATTTAATGGTTATCGCAATCGGAATTACGGCATCAAACTGTGACGTTTGGTTTTCATTTTCAAGTTCATTTTTCCATATTCCTAATCAATATAAACCTTCAAACTACTTACATCTGTTGGCACAAATGTTACCCATAATCAAAAGGTGAATAACTCCATTAAAAAATACATATGTGATACATAAATAGCAGTGTACAGAAATATATTTGAACTTATCAAAATCCGGATCGGAATGAATCACTAACTGTGACAGTGGAGTTTGCGGGCATGACTGACGGAGGTTGATGTGAGGGTGGTCCTTGACTTGTAATTCGTTTGCTGGATGAAGCTGTACAAGTCTTGCAGTGGAAAATGTTTGACATAGGACTGTGTATTGTTTAAGTTGTGTAGTGGTGTAAAGGTAGGATGTGTTGTTTAACACATTGTGCAGTAGTGAATAGTCATTCCTGTTGATACGTCGCGTAGAGGTGTGTGACAAAACCTGGGTAGTTGTTGTGACGGTGTTCGTGGCCAAGATCCACACCAAACCATGGAATAGGTAATGTGTTGGTGGTACTGACACCAACATTGCTGATAGTAGTGGAGCTACTGATCATGTCGGGCATTCCCTGCCAGGCACTTGTCAACCCTGTTAAGCGTTGTGTCAGTCGTTGCTTGAATAAACATGTATGTTTTATAGTTCATATTAGCCCTTGAAACGTGGGTCAAAGGGGTCTCCTTGTCAGAACACGTCACATATTCGATACGACGTTCAAGAGGTGATTGATCCGATTACACACATGACAGGTTCAACAGGGTAATTAGGGAATGTGTATGAATGAACGTATGAGGAGTGTGGTGATGGGTGTATGATGATGTTCCAGTTGACCGGACAGCGACCTGTCAGTTTCTCGAGGTCATTCGAATTCGTACACATCTTTCGATAAATCAATAAGCCCACCGAATATTCTACGAATAATCTAAACAATACAGGCTACAGATTATCTCTTCCTCATAATGAAGCGACACTAAGCTGATTACTCCAATCTAGCTCTGTGACGTTAACTCGACTCTGCCATAGAGCCGTAGATTATAGTATTATGCAAGAGGAAGTATGCCTCTCAATATGTTGACCAAGTTTAGATCAGGATTTTAGGCTACTCAGTCTGAAGTGTACTTCGTGACTGTAACCCTCAATTTATACAACGCAAAATGTGCGCATTGAAGGATTTTTCTGTTGGGATTCTTCGTTCTCCTTCATATATGATGTGACAGCTGGTAACAACAACCGATCCAACTTATCGACACAAGTAATTGTATTTCTATCATTTTTCCGATCTTTCATCTATTGTTAGAAATGTGTTCCAAACTATCACTCCCGCTTGATGTCGATCTTGTTGCAAAGCTTACTTCATCTTATCACAAATCCTGTCAATGCTCTTATAGTTCAGTTTGAAATTGTTTGATTAATGGGTCTCTATCACTTTTTCCGACATTCAATATACTCATGATAAAACTGGATCTTTCTATCTGTCTATTATTCTGGCATTGTCATTCATGTTTTTTTATGCGGTTGTTATAGTGATATCCAGATTAATTGTTGGCTTTAACTACAAAGAACTGTTAATTGTGATTGACACAAATAACTCGAACTCTACGCTGGTCACATTTAATTGACTTCGTGTGAGTAGGTAAAAAGAGAGATCTATTGGCGAATGCCTTAATGCATAATTTGAACCTCAAACTGGTTTGTCCACTTCTCATGCGCCCAAACACATACGTTTGAAAGTCATCGATTCCCTTTTCTCTGCTATGTAAATTTTACGTCTCATTTCATAGGACCGATATAATTGCTTATTCACCCTTAACATGTAGGCTTACTTTGGTGACGTGCAGACCCTGGCACGTGCTGTCTTCTGGGTTGGTATGTGTTCATTCTCTACGGCGGTCTTTCTAGCGGGCGTTTAACTCGCGTATTAGGTTCGTACTTGTTTGAAGATTAGTCCTGTTGTTTTGTTGCAGTCATTTTCGAGGTGCATTGCCAAGAACGAGGTGTCTGGTACACACTTTACACTATCGCAGTAAGGAATAATATTTCATTTGGTAGTTTGATGTGTACAGTAAAAGTACGATAAAAAAGTTTTGTCCAGTGTTGTGTAGCCTCACAGTTTTGTTGCTCTGTTTATGGTTGATTATTGTCGTAAACATTGGGTACTAAACGTTTGGTCCGAGAGTGCGCATTTTAACCCCTGCCCATTCGTATGTATCTTTGTACCGTTTTCCCTGACCTATTTTCAGAAGTTTTCATTTTGTACCATTCATATAGTTCCTTTTCAGAAACCAAATTTTTCCTTTAATTATTTACAAAGTTATTTGAAAAAGCCTTATTTGTTTATGGTTCAATTATTTTCCCATACACCTACACGAAATCACTCACCGTTCGCGTTTACTCAGTACCCTAGAAACTGAGTGAATATCACCCACGAACAAACTTTTAAAGACAATCCCGTTTATTGCCTGCTACTAGTGGTTTTTCTTTACTTGTGGTGGCCGTTTGATTCTTGATTCAGCAGTTCATCTATATAATTTCTGTCGTGTTCTCTGTGAATGTCATATTTGTCTGACCTATTAGTTGACGCTCCGATACGAAGTTGTTGATATGTTCTTGCAAAACGTTATAGTTAAATTGCTTTTGATAAGTTTAGAAACCCGAGCTTCCGATTCATTTCGTCGTATTCTTGTCGTATTGATGAAGATCTCCGAACTAATACAGAAAGATTGAAATCATATTCATGTAGTCAAGCGTTTTACTTCTTGGTTATATGTCATCCATTTCCTGTATTTTACTAAGCTGATTATATTTTGTTAGACTAATTTGAATACTTCTCTTTTAAGTATTCCTATTTTAGAAACAATGCACTACGACTATCGAAATCCAATCATGTGACAACAAACATTCCAAAGAATTTAAAAATTATTGAAATCTTTGGATATTTCAACCGCTTCTTATGAACACTCAAGCGGTTTCGTATAATGCAATTTACCTGTGTATATTTCATATCTGAATGCATGACAAATAACAAAAATTCGGCGAAGAACCACCCGAATGGTATTAGTTTGTTTGTACAAAAATGAAAACTCAAATATATGTAGACGATGATCAGGATTTTTGTACAGGCCTCGACACGGAATGTATAGTGCACATGTGCGGGTTTGCGTAGGTTTGTCCATCTGAATTTAACGTGAATTCGTGCACTCACGCCTGTGAGAGTTTATTCATCGACCCGATTGTTTACCGTTCGAATTACCGTTCGATTTAATTCCTGAGGAATTTTACTTGTTATGACCTTTATTTTTATTTCAAAACTCGTTTCATTTGTACACCGTTACTTCCGGTGAAATACTTACTTCCTCTGTTTGATGATTCACTACAATATACTACACAACACAGTTATTAGTAGTGTGCTTCCATGTGTCTTCGTTCCTCTCACGCGTTTTTTCACACATTCCCTCCATTACAAATCACTCATTTCGCGGCAGATTTCAACACGTTTGTTTCTCTCTGATCTTGTTGGCAGAAGTTTGTCTTTATCAGGTTTCTCTCCATCGATCACCTTTCTGTCATTTGTTTACCGGATTCTACTTGTCAGATCGAAGATTTCTATCACAAAAAACACCAAGGTCGCAATCTCATCTGGCAACACCATCTCTCGCATGGCGTAGTATTGTTCACAAGCGACCGCGGTCGATTTGAACTGGAGTTGACCGCGCATCAATTGGTGATATTGTATGCATGGAACCAACGCTTCGACCAGAAACTCAATCTGGATAGTCTGATTACGGCCACGAGTATGCAAGACAGCGAACTCCGACGTACCGTTTGGGTAAATTATGTAGTCCCCGTTTAACTCCTATTCCCTTGCACTTTCTTTGCTTCCCATTGACTAGTCTGTTTGATGATAAATTCACGTATTTGATCGTCTCATGCAACGAGTTGTTTACGGTCACTTTTGTCTTCTATAGATTTTTGTCAGTTTGGATTTCTTTAATCGTCACCTGGCCTACGGTTGCTAGTCGTTAATGTTCATGATGATAATTTTTTTGCGGCATGACCCTATTTAGTCTGAATGATTGAGGTTGTGAGTTTGAATGTTTATTGCATTGGATCTCTCTGATCATTTTCAGGTGGTTCTTTGGCTAATTCTTTTGACCCACTTCGGATCCTTTATTGATTACCTACTTAGACCGGAATTTGAATCGCCATGTTGTTATCCGTGTAAAATAAACTAGTTAATGACTGTAACAATCGTGGACGTTTGGTCCTGCATACTGAACCAGTGCTTGGTATTGTGTCACTTTTCGGGCAGACGAATTGTGGATATCTATTAACCTGCATCACCTGTAACTGGTATGATATCACTTTTCGACTAACAAACAAACTGCACAAAACCTCAATGCGCATGTTTGTGACTTCAAAACTTGACGCCGTTTATGCGGAAGGCACTCCAAAACTACTTGTTCTCGGTCGCCGATGTTTCCTCGGCATATCGAATGTGCCCGGAACACTGTTGGACAGTTGAATGTAACAACAGTGAGCATATGGTTCTCTCTGTCTACAGTTCGCAGAATGGAACAAGTTTAGCAAGCACCAACCCATGACTCGCGGCGCCGTGAACTATTCGCACCGTCTGGATTAGGCCAATAGTGGTAACCAGGTTGTTACTGTCTGACGTGGATTCAAGAGACACTGGAACTTCATAGGAAATTATTGGCTTGCTTGTCGGAGCCGATAGTTACACCACTCCTCTGCGGCCAGATCAAAACTACATTAGATCATTACATTATAAACTGACAAAACCCCAATGGTGCTGTTGTTGGAAGACCCGATGCTTTTTGTGCTCCATTTTGCCCATTGGTCCATTCTTTATTACATCTAGTGTGCTGTATTTGACGTGGTCTGTCTATACATACAGTGCTCCTCTCCAACGGAACTCAGCCAAATTGGCCTCTGCTAAGTGTCGGTTCTTGCTCAGAGGATTCCCATGCTGCACCCATATTCAGTTTGTCTTGATCACAAAACAGAAGAACTGGCATGCCTACTTGCTTAAATCCAGTACATACTTTTTAGTTTACACACTTCTTAATTCACAGTGTTGTTGGTTGATCAATTTGCAGTCACTGTGCATCCTGTTTGATGTCTGCTAGTGGGTGTATCCTGTCCCTTTCTGGGAGCACTCCCAGAAATGGTGAAATGTGTGTTGAGGATTCTCTACCTCTACTCCGAATTACTATTTCATCCTTTCCTTCAATACACTACCTCTCTCATTCTGTAAGAAGCCTGTTAACTCGTGTAATCAAGCGAGCTCTGTTTTTCTTTGGAAAAACAACTTCACTTGTCTGGTCTTAATCGATTGACTACTATCGATTCCTATGACCGGTTGAACAAGCAGTACTCAAATGCAACGATTGCTTGTTAATTAGTCTAAACCCTTGGATGAACATATTCTCGCGTACTCATCCTAGTCTTCCACACAACTTACTGATACCACACACAGGTTGATAAGCCGGGCCTGATGATTTCGTACGGTTATCTGAGCGACATTTACGCTGAAGCTAACACTACGTTAAAGTGCCATCATACTATTCCGAAGGATTGTGGCTTAGTCAAAAACAACTTGATCTTGTCTGGTTTGAGACTGTGTAAGCATGTACGCTCTCATGAAGTGAGGTCTCCATAGGTAGTCGAGTACACACGCTATCCTACAGGTCGGTTTAGATAATTGTCTCGCTGACTAACACTTTTGTGAACCGTTACTACAAACGTCTACTGTAAGTATCCATTGAAAAGTGGTGGGACAAAGAGAAAACGCAGGAGACCATTATCGAATCGATCCTTGTAAAGAGGGTGGTCGTTTGTTCGGTAGGACTTCATTGAAGAGGACCACTGTATATTGTAGCATGTGATATCCAGTTTATTAGACGGCGTGGTTACCACTCGCTTATCCCAGGTTTATTCCACCATGCACACATTTCATTATAGATGCCCTCTGTAGAAGACACACTAATTGAATGGTTGTTTTGCTTTCCTACTTTTAACTTTACATCTATTCTGCCCGCTTTCGACGTGATCCTGCTAACATGATTGTTCTCCATCATTCTGAATGTCGTTGGGGGCATGGTACTCGAGGCCGGTCGTCGATGTTCAGTTGAAATTCATCATATTCTTTAGCACTGATTAGGACTTGTTATGACCATAACAAAGTGTCATATTTATCTGCATAGGATTAGTTACACATCGATGATTAACATGCACTCTAGTATATGTCGCTAAATGGTAGCGCTATTCTTGTACCTCGTTAAATGTTCTTAGCAGTTGACAACTGTTTCTCTCTCAGCGTCGTATGTTCAGTGACAATATTCTACCTAAAAGTGACTCAATTCGCATATCAGCGACCTCCTCTCAGGTTCGTGTTTTCATTGGTAATTACCCGTTCAATTGTAATATGTATCTCCGTACCTGAGTAAGTGTTTAGAAGAGAGTAACTTCAGGCGTTATGTGCCGCTTGCTGTTTGGTTTCGTTTTCTGACTACGCGAATAACTTTTCGAGCGGATTGGCGAAAATATTGACGCTGTGTTGTTGCTAGCTTTACTTGATCCATCGAGTGATTTCAAACAAATTTGGTATGCCTTGAACAATATGTGACAGACTGCGAACATAATGCGGTGGAACTGCTCCCTGGCATTCGACTTCCAGACACATACCGAGAAGACAATATTGCTCTAATCTATGAGGGTTTACAAGGAACTCAGAACAGCCTGGACAGACTCCATGCTTCAGCTCGTCATTTTGGCATGGTCTTTGCATCCTCCACGTGTGACTTCCACATAACTTCAGTCTTTCTGTAAAAGGCTTAGTGTACAATGCCACTATAAGAGTGGCTTAGAAACCTGGTCCATCCGCGCTGAGGACGGTCACAGAGTGTCCGTTTTCGACCATCGGTATCTCCGAAACACTAGCGGCGTATGGTAAAAAAAACCGCGTCAGCAGTAACGAAGTTCGCCGACGTGTCTTCGGACCGTGTAGACTCTTTCGGCCCCTGGACACTATGATATCGTTTCACACGTTTCACTGGCTAGATCACATATTACGAATGTCAACTCACCGCCTGTCACATCGTGTCTTGTTTGCAAGTGACGGATTACGTTGGAAGCGGCAGTCTGGTGGTCAGCGTATGAGGGCACTCACATTGAAGTTTGTTTCCCTTAGACGTTTCCAAATTCCTGATTAGAATCCAAAGGACAACAAAAACCTGTGATGAAGAATGCTTTCTGATATGGGGAAGAATAGAGGTTAAATGCGCTCATGTTGCAAATCTCCGTGGGCACCAGTGTAATTTTGTCTCCGCATCTTTCTCCTCATTTACCCTTCGCAATGCCTGTTCTTCCTCCCACATACTATGGCGTGTCTGCCGCTTCATGTGAGCATTTCGTGTTGTATATACGTACATATATTTATATTATGTATGCACATGTGTTTATGTATCATATATATTTGTTAACTTTGCAGACTTTATGTGAACATCCCAAAATGGAACAACAAATTATTCTCTACTCACCCAAGGTCAAATCTGAGAAGGAGTTCACGGAGGCTACCGTGTTTTGGATTAATCTGGACTTTTCAAATGCGTATGTTTTGCAGAGTTAACTTTTCAGCTTTCTATTAGTTTTCTGAAATCCGGTGAAGTAGGATCATTCTGTTATGATCTGAGTTAGGTGAATGATTATTTCATTTTCCCCTTTTTAATATTCATGTGTGTGTAAGGCTAACGTGACTTTCTCGTGTCATTGACTAATTTTTTGTATTAATCTTTTACATTCTGAAGAAGTTGGATGTAGTTCAATCGTTTTTCTGTGAATTGTTTGGGTGAATGATTTGAGTGAGCCATTTTCTATTGAAACTACTGAACCCATTCTCTGGGTTTATCTGGTTTATGCTTTCGAACACCATACAGCACGTCTGGCCACTGTTTTATGACTTAAATTGTTGTTGCATGTAACTTTAACGGAAGGGATTTTTAGGATGTCATAAGCACCCTAAATGAGTGTGCTATTCTAAAGCTACAAGCACAGCTTCTGTCCCTATACTCTATCATGATGGTTACCGTTTACAGCCAGTGATGTGACTTTAAACATACAAAGCTCTAGTCGCTAATCGGCCTTCTCGGCTGAGGCGGTTGCGATTTTCACAGTCACTACTCACTCGGATGTCTGCTTACCTTGCGACTCCTAACTGTCGAAAGTCCTGCTTACTACTAGTTGCGTCAATCACCGGGCTAACAGGTAACATATGTGCAGCAAACCGTATGATTGGTGGCTACGCACGTGTGGTGAAAATCTACCCGATTCACCGCTTACCCAAACCCCTACACAGACCAAGCGTCGTTGTTTCTGATCCGTGGTCAGTGGTTCAGTAAATCAGTACCTTCATCACACTTAGCACAGTCCAATGAGACGTATGCTTGCATCGTGGGGATCCATTATGTGGGTAATATCTGAAAGAATTGACTGTTGTCGTACGAGACTGGTCGCTGTGCTGACAGCCATCCAATGAGCAAACTGGACAATCGTACGAAGAGCAACATATAATGTGTACTTGTTGTAATGTTGGCATTTATCTTTATTAGGGAGCAATGGGTTACTGTACTCTTGGAACTCCCTAATTGCTTCTACTATGCCTATACCATCTGATCCCGAAGAAGCCCACCTTGCTGCGACCTGGGACTCGAATATGACATTGCAACAAAATATTATGAATATAGAATGCGTGTAACGATGAGATTATGAATACAGTGGTATATGTATGCTTATAATATGTATAATGCACCTATAATATATGAATTAAGCCGTACAACGGAGCCATCATGATGTTTATGCACTTACTGCGTATAACTGAGACATTCGGTTTATTTTTAAATGGTTTACATGACATTTAACCAGTTAAATAGGAGTGTGATAAATCTGGTAGAATTGTTCCCTCAGCTCGTGATTCATGTGTTCACGTAACCAAAATGTACTTTTGATGTCCAAACCAGCACTGAACTACTTGATTTGTCCTAGCAAAGCAAAACTGGTCGTAGAAGCATGAGTTTCGCACGAAATTCAGATTTAAAAATGTTTTCTCATCCTCATTCGAATTCTCTAGTGAATGTTTTATAATTAGATTTACTGATGAAGTTTATGTTGTTGATTATTAATAATGTATCTTATATAGATTGAACATCACCCACAATTGATCACAGCTGTCGCATTCTCATAGACTTTGTAGTCGGCCCCTTTCGAAAAGAAGCATTAGACTGGATTTTCGCTCTCATTAGAGCTCGTCAGTAGTACACATCCGTTTTATGGCGCGCATAAAATTCGTATGTCTTTTTAAGGCATCTCTTACCGTTCAAGTACACGCCTAGATGAAGAAACGTTTGATGGTCGAACGTAATAATATCACAGATGCGTGGGCGTTTGAGCTTGTTGAGCTGTTGAAGATTGGTGGATGCCAACCGGAGTCTACGTTAACGATTGAATCGCATTTTTGCATGGTAAAAACTAAACAACATTGCCACGTTGACTTTTATACATGGCTATTCAAAGTTAGGTACTGTGGCCGATGTAGCTTGCATTAAATAACCTCATTTTTCTGGAATAATTTCCAGACACGATATGGCCGCATACATAACCAAAACCCTTTCGTTTTGGCTAGAAACTTGAATGCTTTTTAGGTTAATCAGCACTCTATCGTGCTATCATTGTCTGTTCACAAGACGAGTTACTCGTATCCATTACTGTAGATGTTATCAGTCTATGCTGTTCCGAGACTGACTCATGGGTTCTGGATTATTGGGGTCGTTCACAACTCCCTCATACTCGGAATGTGCAATAACTTCACGAGAGCCTCTGCTTAGGGATTTAGCGATAGTTAGCTAGGAAGCCTTCTTACAGGTTTGTCCAGCTCGGTTCATAGCATCCCAAAAATTTACCTGGGGTATATTTATCGAAAAATTGTGGACATTTATCACTTTGTCGATAATTAGCGTTGCGCCTTGGAACGTTACACGTATCAGTTGTTCTGTGGTTCAGTTTAATCTGTTGACTTTTCGTTTGTCCTCAGAGGCCGGAGCTTCGTAAATTAATTTGGTGGCAGAAACAATAATTTTATATCGCTGTGTCAATTATATGGGTGGGTTTTGTAGTTGTCTAGAAAGGACAGAAGTACTAGTCGTTCGATTGCCAGTTTATAACTCAGAACTCTGAATCAGTTGAAGCCTATCTCCCATGTCATCCAAAGTCTACCTGTTCCTTAGTACCCAATGCGTAATTGCATATGACTGGTACTTCTGAATGGCACTGGATTTTCGTTGCCATCCAATGAGAGTTCAGTTAAGCTTCTCTCTTGTCATTGAGTGGCAATAACACAGCTACCCTCTTTATAAAGCCAGTACATAGATCGCTTTTAATGACCGAACTTCATGCAGGAGTGATTCAACGATAGATCAATACGTTCTCAAGTTAGTACTTCTCCCGTCATATAGGAACGCGCGCAAACCGGTCAAACGTATATATTCACTGGAGACACGTGCCTCCTCTCTGATTTCATATCAGAAGTCCAAAATCAAGATGAAGCAATTGACTTCGTCGTCTATCCAACGTCAGCAAGAACTAACGGATGCACATTCTGAAGTCGACATTCCACTACACGTTTACTTGTGCATCATAAAGATAACCGAACTGGGTTTTGAACGAGTATCCGTCACGTAGATAAGAGTGGTCTATCATTTGACACTAGTCACTTGAACCCTCAGTTTTTTAAACGTAGACCTGCGTGTCGTTTGTCTAAACTTCTAGCCGTTTTTTTCCTGTCAGCAAATCTGGCAAAACACAAGCTCGGCGTCGTCTCAATTTGATCGGCCGATTACAACTGACCCAAGAGGCAACCAATGAGGATGAGACAATGGCCATTGTTAAATTACGTCACCTACGTGCGGAGGAGGGCATTGTGAAAATTCTGAAGGCTCGTAAACGCCTATCCTTCAACGAATTGTACAACGAACTGGTCGAGTTGCTTCGCTTCCAGTTTGTCCCTTCCAAGCGCCTGATCAAGGAGGTGCTCGAGGGTTTGATTGATGGCCAATACGTGCAGCGAGATGATGTCGATAAAAACACGTTTGTTTACATGACCTAAAGTAACCATACTGTCTCACTCCCATTTGAGTGTACAGTTTTTTCT